>JAQFYT010001503.1:0-16193 GCA_034694925.1 Ceratophysella denticulata
TACTTTACGTCGCGTTTAGCAGCTTCTCTAATGTGATCTCAAGGACTGGTCTATGGTCAAATTGATTTAAACCACAGCACCAGCCCAGCTCCTTGTAGCATAGTAAGTATGGTGGCTCTACGCCCAAATATCAAAACAAGTGACTTATGATGGAATATCACTTTTCTAAAGTGTAAGGGTCAGGTCAGGTCAAGGAGCTCTGCCGCCGCTGTCGGTTCAAAGGACAACCACACACCAAAATATACCTAATGACACGAAATACATATAATATTGTGGTTTAACGTACGAACGTCGTGAAGGAAAACGGCTTGATATATTGACCCAATTCTCTGGCGGCCATTCTTCAATCAATCGCCCGTATAAACCCCGTATGTCCTAAAGGTGGCTTGGATTAATAGCACAATTAACTAATAACAAAACAACTCTCTTTTAAGTTCGTTAAAATTTTACTTCCACAGATAAGCGTTGATTTAAATGTGTAGCTAGATTGGGAGCGACTTGATGAGTTCACTCTGTTGGTTCTGAAATGATTTATAAAATTATAACTTTCGGTTCGCTTTTGCGGTCACAATTGGGACTTGCAACTGTGCTGTGATCGATCTGTGGCACAACAACGCGTGGCATTGCATTTGCTCTGTGCATCGGTCAAAATGACAGAGACAGGGTCAATGACCCATACCACTGTTCTCCAGCTTCCCGCCATCATTTCAAACGGTTAATGCACATTGGTATTCAAAATCGTGCTGATATCGTTCTGACGCCATAATGGTTGACTCAAAAAATTGAATCAATATTTCAATTAAAAATTTTCTTAATTCCTTGTGAAAAATCATTTGTGCATTTTATTCTTTTGCCTAAGTACCTACTGAAATATGCTTGGTGATGCCAGCAGCAGCCAGGTATCTAAAATCAAAAAATATACCAAACTTCTATGAAATCCCGTTCTTGGTTTAGGTCAAAACGTGTCAAAATTGAGGGCAGACATTTGAACTTAAGTCGTATTCAATATGCACTTTATTACCAATTACCAATATCGTATATTTCTCCTGCATCTTTCAGTATGTGAAAGTCGTGCATGACTTCACGGGAAATTGGAAGGATGAGCTGACAATTAAAACTGGGGATGTGATCTTGTGTAAGTGATCCATTTAATTAGTTAATTACTGTAATTCTTCCAATTGAATTAGTGCTAATTGCCCTAGTTAAAATCTCTGTCTGCTCCTCTGCAGTGTCCAATCATTCCAATGATCTCTGGTGGGAAGGTTCCATTGGGACACTCTACGGCCAGTTCCCAGCAACTCATGTCATTCCGTACAATCCCGTAGTCTGAACTGAACCCCGTTTTTTATTTCGGCAAGATGCTCTGCATTTGACAATAAGTTGGAAGACACGCTAAGCGTGAGTTTCTTCAATTACTATCAACTAAAAACTATGTATGTCTCCACCATTATTTGTCAACTTATCAAAACAATACATAGCCAAGGAATTCAATGAACTTTCAAATTCGTGTGGGTGGGTGTGTTGTGTTCCTATTGTCATCCTTTTTTGTACAAATTACTCTGTGTCTCCTACCATGAAAATAGTCGCAATTTAGGCCCATGCCATCCTTGCTGCCCATTCCCATCGTCGTATTGGGTGACTTTGAAGTTTACGCTTTTTTTTATAAACAAAAACTTTAATTCAATCTCCCTTCCTGTGAAAATTCAAAAAATAATCAGGAAGAGCTTGTGTGTTACACGGAACAAAAAATAGTTAAAATGTCATGTCTTTTGCTCGCCTCTCGCCTCCTCCGTTAAACTTGAGTGCATTTTTTTGTCATTAGTAGGTACTCATCAGATCTTACAATACAAAACAACGTATTAAGTAAGTTTAGCTGGAATCTCCATTCTCCATTCATTCTGCTGCAGAGATTTTTGTCTCCCTGTACACTGTACAGAAGCGTAGCTTTGGCCACTCATGTCATGCTTGTTCCAAAATCACATGGAAATTGTCAAGGTGTCGCGTGACAGGGCAGAAATCGGGAGTTTGAACCCCGCTAAATCGGGCGCAATACTCTATACTGATATCGATGGATTTTCTACTACAGACTACAGGTAATAAATCGGAGAAATATCAGAATTACACATGCTAATTTAAAAATTGCAAGTACACGGTTGCAGTAATATTCGGATAGTTAGTATATTTGCCACTTTTGCCAAGCATTTTCCGAGAATAACCTGAACATTTTTAATGTGAAAATACTGTGTGGATTTTTTATATTGAAAGGTATCCTAACAAATTATACGGTTTAGCTGCAGTGTAGGATAGTTTAGATTTTGGATGCACAACAAACATTCCGGTGTTAAGTCAGGTTAGAACGATGACTTGTCAATTGCTATTGAACAAATTTTGCTAAATTATTTTCTTTATTTATGTAGTACAATAAACTAACCTAACCTTGTTGAATTGCGCTCATCTAGCTTGGATAATGGTTAGGTTATGAAAGAATTCATTTGATGCTCTGTCAAATATTATTTCGGGCGTTGGTCGTTTTTTCATTTCGTGAAATGGGCGACTTCGGGCTCGGATCCTAGCTTACCTATGTATACATGTGTCTAAACTAAACCATTTAATAAGGACATGTCTTCGAATCAATACAGAATTTGCTTAATGTCGTCTAAAACTTTGTCAAAGAGAATATATATAGCGACGTTCTCAAGAATCTAATCTTAGTTTTAATACCTGGTTTGCCTCATGCGAGAATCATTTCAGGGTAAAGTCAACCCAATTCCTGGAAAAGAAATAATATAGATCTAATTCAAACAAACTATTTAAGTAATCAATTTCTTAAAAATTCCATGCATTGGTTATTGATTGTAGATAGGAAATTCTAGCTATGGCTCGGCAGTATGTTCATTCATACTTGAAATTGACCTTGCTTCGTCAATTCTCGACCCGTGCTGAAATACGACAGCTGAAAATTGTGCCTATGCAGCACCTTTGGGTGATTAGACGTAGGTAAGGGAATATATTGGAGCTTTGAACGGCAGGATAGCAACAGTGAGTAATGAATGGTTGAGTTTGAGCAAGGAGTCATGTCATGTCAGTAGTAGATACATAGGTACATAGTTGGATGGGAGCATTTTATTTCTGTAATATAAGATCGTCTCGAGGCCCTTTTTCCGATCTGGTTCGTGTGACTAATCGCTTTGGTTCCACTTTGTTTTTCTCATGAACCAAACAAGAGATCCACGGCGACTCTGTCTTTTCACAAAGGCCTCAAATGAGAAAAAGAATGAACCCAAAGAAGCTTCTGCTCTTTTTTTTTGTCATCTTCGCCCTTCGTCTTCCAATAATTCCCATAATACAGAAATAGTTGTCTGGCCCTGTTGTTAAAGCCACGGGGTGCTCTCAGCTATAGTGTCATGTAGCACGGACAAGTTTAATCTGTGTACAGATCTCGGTATATCCAGCGATGTACATTATTGAGTTCGTGGATTGTTTTGGCCAAAAGGAACAAATTCTGCCCGATACTGTTAGAAAACCTAACCAAAGTAGCTTGTAGATTGTAAAATTAGCCCATAATTTTTGATGGGTGAATGAATTCAGCCCGATCGCAGTAGGAATAAGAGCATCATCGAAGCCGGAGCCTGAGAAGATGCGAGGGTTTGTTCGTTCCATGCTTTCGACACGCTTTCAGCTGAAAAGGAGATGGAAGCTAGAGTTTTTGGACATGAATGACGTTCCTCCATTAAAAATCTATTCTTTCCAACAAAAAGCTTCCTTGGGACTTCGGAGCTCTTGTTGACTGACGACGAACGACGATTTGTGTGTCTTGTATGGACTTCTCACATGTCTTTCACTGGAACCACTACTGCTCCCTACAGTCCATCAGTATCACATTCCAAACCAAACACTTTCTACTTTTTTACTGGGGACTCTGTGGAATTTACTTACGCTTACTTAGAATTAAAGCGTCTTATGTGAGATTCAGCCTGCTAATACATGGCATTTGATATCATTGACCCGATTCGGCTTTTAAACCCGTAAATAATATGGTTGGGTAATTCGAGAACTGAATTTGCACTCCTGAGCTTTTATTTGAATTCTTAAGCGAAGTTTAAGGCTCCATTACCAAACTAAACCTTCCGCAGAGCAGAATTGATTATCTTGTATGTACTATTACAATGACTTATGGACACAAACGTACAGTTAACGGTCTGGTTCAAACGCCGTTTGTATTTGTCATTTGTAAGACATAAGTTATGGATATGTTAACTAATTTCACAGGTGGATATGAGTTTACTCCTCTGCTTCGTGTCAAAACATTCGCGAAAACAATCCAATTTGAAACCCGTTAATTTTCAAAGTGTATTAACATTTTCTTATTGTAATGGGCGAACCAAGATTTAACGCAAATGATTTTTTCAAAAATCCTTGGGGCGAACAAAACAAACAAATTTTCAGTATCGAAAAGCAGTTGGCAATCAAAGCGGAAACTGCGCATATGTTCTTAAGCTCACATTACCAATTTAACCCCAGTTTCAAAACTTTAGTACAACATTGGGCCATGAAAAAGTGAGTTCGGTTCCAAATTCCGATTACATCGGTCAACGAAACAGAGTCAGACACGTTAAATCGCAGGCTACTTGACTATTGAATGGAATGAAAGGTCAGGTGAATACCAAGGCTATTGTCCTCTGTCTCATGGAATTACATTGGTACATATATACATAGGTATACAAATTCAACAACGAAGCCAAGTTCGAATTCCAATCAAAAACTTTATTTGGTTGAGAACCTCCGGACGGAGCCTAATAATCACTGCTGGGTTCTAATGCTCTGTGACCAATGGGAAGATCCACAGGCCCATGACCAGAATAGAACATAGACCATTTCCTATCTCCCAATGCCGAAACAACGAGCCACCGGACCAAACTCACTTTTTATTATTGAGCTCCTGCAGAGATCCCATAATATGTTTAAATTAGGCGGAGATGACACACCGGAATAAATAGCCCCAACAATTGTCTTGTATAGCTTTAGCCAAACCACAGAATAGCAAAATGACTTGGTTTGAATGACATGATGCAATGCCATTATACTTCTCTGGGATAATGCAAGAGTATCCTTAAAATATAACGCTTAAATAAATAGCTAAGTAAGATCAAACCTTCCAATAGGAATAGGCAAAGCAATCGATTCTGGGTATTTCGGAGTTGACAATTTGGGTCGGTTTTGTCTGATTCGTTGAGCTTACCGTGTGTCTTTGCACACTTCTGTAATATTGTCAAATTTTGCGCGAATATCCGCCGCTCAAAAGAGCCTCGACAAAAAAATATAAGTACTTAGTACATGTCAAAGTTTCATCTCCAAATATATAAAGGCATCAGGAAAGACACGCTCAGATTTTGTCATGCGACGGAATGTATGAATAATATAGTAACATGGAACATGGCATAGTTCCTCGATGCGATAATTCCAGATATTTGGCAATTGATTTTCGTCGGCTGAGATAATGATTGAAAAAAAAGTAATGGAATAACTGATGAACTCTGTCTGAACAGTAAAGATTATAAGCTCTGAATTGCAGCTCTTCATACGAAAAGCTGAAATTTTTAACGTAATCGATGAATTGACATCACGAGAACGGGAATATGTGTCAATATTTGTTTAAATAATAGGCTCAAAGGGGCATAATTCTATTTAATGCATATTTTAATGCATGTCAACTGGATTGTGAGTTTTCTCAATCACCACAACAAGGGAAAAGAAAATGACAATCTGGCAAACAATTTCGGCACTAATCATATTTCGTTATTGGAATAAACCAATCTTTAAAAATGGCATTGGGGGCAAAAGGCTTGTAGATACCTACATAAATATAAATTTTTTGTGTAATTGTGTCAACTATATAATTTGGAGTGTTCGTCCTTCCTTACTTCTTCCGTTTGTGTTCGCATATCTCGACGGGGGTTATCAGTTCAAAAAAGTTAGGTACGTCAAATTGTTCGTCTTATTGTTAGTCCCGCGCAGCTATTAAGACATTCACGGCCCAAATATCTTGACCCCCTACCCCCCATGTGGCCAAAAACTGAAATTGCCAAAAAATAAATAATTCGTGTGATACATCAAAAGCTTATGGGATTTGCTTGGGGAATCTAAGGCCGTATTGCTCATCGAAATATTTTACGTGATAGCATTCCAAATGGCAAGAAATTGACTGATATCGCGGGATCGCAAACCTAGTTATGGATTAACCTCAACGTTTACCATCGTGTTATTCCGGTCAGTTATTAGGTTAGAAAAGTATGCAATTCTAAAATTGCGCTCCATATTAGCTGTACCGATTTCTCGAGTTATCGACCTGACCTTTACGCATTATAAGATTGTCACTATTTTCGTATTTATTGTAGTAAAATTTTACGGTATCGCACACCTGACATTTCTAACTCAGAAATCGCTAAAAAATATTCACAGGAAACTCTGATTCTGGTCGATTCCCGCGTGTCTAGATCCTTGAATAATTTGGAGTTAACTTTCATTACGTTGGATGATAGATAAATGAATAGAAATGTGATGCGAAATGGGCAGGACAGAAGTGTGATAAGGTCCCTAGTCTATAAATACTCATCCGATTAATAAGCAGTTTGAGTGGATATACATGGACATTTTCATTATGAGAATAATCCGAATTCAGCATATTTAGACGCCTTGGCCAATTCAGTTTTAGGTGGAGCTCCTGGAATGGTTCCACTAATTCAATATTCCATCGATGGAATAACATTAGAGCTCAGATTACATATAGATTTAGGTTTATTCTATTGAAATGAAACCCGGATTGTTCAATGTTTCAATAACACCAACTAGATACACGAAAACACGGGTTAAATAAATTAGTAGGTCCGTATTTCACAATACAAACCCTACTGCGGAAAATATTAGGACAATTTAAAACCTAAGGCTAGAGCCCAGTTGATCAACGTTGTGCAACGGAATAGTCCAATAGTAATTATGATCTCAAAAGTGGTATTAGACACCTTCCGGGTCGTTCTAGGGGTCGGGTTTAAAGTGGGAGCATTTCCATATAAGTGGGACGCAGTCAATGAAGAGCTGAAGCCAGCATCTCGGAAAAAGCTCTGGCATTGGTACAGCATCGCGTTCTACATGGTCCTGAATACTGGGTTCATGAGCTTTCGTCTGGGTCAGTCCTTCATGCACATGGAAAACATGTCGTATGGGAAGCTGGTCATGAATCTCTTCAATGTAGCCACATGGACTGGGGCTTCCGTCTTTCAACTCAATACCTTGATCCACCGAGAAGAAGTGTGCCAGTTTATCAATCAAGTAGTCAAAACTGATAAGCATCTGAGCAGTGAGTCTAGTATTCGGATTTTGCATTTTAGATTCATGAGCTTTTAGACCGAGAATTTCGCACTGACTTAATTCAAGCTTGGTTGACTGCTTCCCGGGTGTATTTTATATTAACGCTATGCTAATGCCAATATTTTCAGAGCTCAATTGGATCGCCCCGGGCACTGGAAAACCCGAATCGTCATCTGTCCGGAAATTTACCTACGGTATTTACTTCTACTCGTTCTGTCAATTCTTCATTTCGATTCGGACACTGGAAACGAATCCCAAGTACTGGTTCTCACTATTAGGCACCCGCGGAACAGCCAAATGGAAGCTTATTCAGTTTGGACTTTTCGAGAGCGCCGTGTCCGCATCAATTACATCAATGCTGCTATTTTACGTTTTTTTATTTCTCTCATACGTTATGCTCACTCGAAATTCTCTTGATGCTCTGCGGTAAGCTCATTTCACTTCCTGAAGACCCGAATTGCACTTAAAAATCGCTACCTATTTTGTATTTCTAGAACAAGGAAATCTGCAGAAGTTTCGAAATATTACCGAATGCTTCAGGTCCTCAATGCTCAGTTCACTTTCTGCACGGAGACATTAGTCATGCCCTTCGTCTTCCTTACACTGCTAGCCGCAAATATGATTTCAACCTTTGCCACGGTCCGCCTATTCCATGAAGTCAAGATGCCGGCATTCCTAGGGTTCCCTATGGTCGCGCTAGCTACAACTTTTATATGCCTGGACACGTTTCCCACCTCGTACAAGATGTACATGGCCTCTCGCGAACTTCTCAGGTCAATTCAAAAAACCACGCTTCGATCCACGTATCTCTCCAAAGTCATGAAATCCTGCAGACTCATCGGCGTGGACATTGGCCCCTTCTTCGTGATCACACAGAGCACAACTATGACTTTCTTGGGAATTGCTATTGAGAATACCATAATGCTCCTTCTGTTCTAAATTTAAATTAATTGCAATCGGGAATTATACCTGGGTATTTTTCAGGCTGGATTCAGCTAATACACGGGTGTACTGTGTATAGTAAATTGTACTAAACCGCATATAACAATGTTCAATTTCAAGGAAGCATAAATTTCACCCGATCAATGGAAAGACAATTAATTCCGTACAACTGAAAAGAATAAGTCAAAGGTTCAGCGTTAATATTATTCACTAAATTATTTGCTTTAGGACGATTGAATGCCTTAATTAAATTGCAAACGAGACGCGTGTCAATGAACGCCTATCCGATTGAACCTTGTGCCCTAAATTCATGCATACGTAATAGTCGGGCTTTGTACTGGATCTGACTGAATAATTTATTAACTGGTCAATGAAAATTTAATTTTGCATTGCTAATTATCCAATTATTTAAAAATGATTTGTAGGTCTAGAGATCGATCTGTAGTCAATTTAGAAAATACATGCATTGGCTCTAGATTTGAACAAGCATTGTTTTAGGTATGACATGACGGCCAAACGCATTCGTCCGTGTATAACCGGCCAATTATTCATATCATATCTAGGCTACTCCTACTCAAAACGCTTATTACTTGTACCTACTTCGCTTTTATCATAATGAGCGAGTAATTAGGAGCCACGTCACCCACGTCATGGGATTAGAGATACGAGGATCTAATGCATCTAGCCCTGAACTCGTCATTGTCATTGTCATCCCAAAATGTAGAATTCAAATGAGCTCTGCTGCACTGCCATTGAATATTGAATTAGAATTAGGCCTTCAGTCCTTGTTTTTGGAAGTAAAATCCCTGGAAGAGCTGTCCAATTGAATGGAATCACGGATTAGAAAGAGACGAGACCCGACGAGCACTTATCCCTCTCCTTGTTATTCTACCCTGGCCGCTGTCTTTAACGAACCTCGCCTAATGCTCTCCTGTTTGTTATGTCATCCAATACACGGGGCGTACACACATTAGGTCGGAGCTAATAAGATGATTCTCAGGAGAGATAGGCACACAAACACGACGGATTGTTGACAATATTGACAATGTGGCTACGCGTATACATGACCGAACCGGGGTTCATATATAACTAGGTACATTAATAATTATTATAGGTTACCGATTTGCTAGATTATATATTAGTACATATTAGAATAGGTACTCAAAGTTCCGAGTGTCCAATTCGCGGGTGTTTAGCAAACACACATAATATTTTGACATGTACCGCATTCATGTGAATCTTCAAAGGTACCTAGGTACAACATGTTTACAGATGTGCGTGCAAATACTGTAACCATGTACCTACATAGTTTGGTATGTACCTGTGAACTGGACAGATCAGAAATCTCACTGCAATATCTCCGCTTAGGAGAGATACAACATATATTGTAAAATGACGCAAGGTACAAGGCAAGGGATGAGAAATTAGGATTTGCTGTCTCTTGTCAAAGAGATGCCGACTCGACTCTCGTCATTCTCGGAAGAAGGGCGTTTTTTTTTTTGGCAGAGACCTTTCGTTGGGTAAATAATTGATGAAGACCACTCGAATAGAAAAGATGAGCTCTTGAAAGGTAAACAGGGACATTTAAATCCTATTCAGTCGGACTTGAGTGCTTTCAAGAACTCAACCAAATCCTATCCAACACAATACAAAGGAAGAGACATATTGTCATTCTTCGTACTCCGAAACTCCGTGTACGAATAGGCGTTTAGGGATATAGGGACGCTCGTAATGCCGCTCTTCCGCCATTCTGCACGGATTAATACAGAAAATATATGGATGTAGGATTTATATCCCCGTTTCATTATTCACGAGCATATTACACGTGTGCGATAAGTTATAGCGGTATTAGAATATATTAAAGAAGGTCACCAGGCAAAGTTTATGCGGGAGCCGTCCATAATCGCTGCAGTGAAAATCGCATCACGTTCAAAATCGCAGCGCTGGCACTAACAAACTGTAAATGTTTAATATGGTTAGGTTAGATTTCTGGCACTGCCGCTGCGATTATTGCGTTGCAATTTTTGACCGCTGCGATTATGACGGTGCCGCGATTTTGAGTGTGCGCTACGATTCTGAATGCTGCGATTTTGAACTTTCTGCGATTATAGATCCAACCCGTTTATGCAGTGCAAATCCACGAGCTCTATCGATGCGGGCCATTGAGTACCTACCTATCCTAAATGACGTTGGTTACATTGGATTAAGCTGATTTCGAAAATCTGTATTTGACAAAAAATCGGTTTTAGCTAGTAAATTACATTGCCCTCGTTTCAGAGCAACTGTTTGTAGAGGAAATACGATACGACGATACGAGTAAATCGTAATCGCGATTGAAAGGGATACTAACATAGATACGAAATGGAAATTGGCTGAAAGTGATCCGCCGGAAGGTAGCACTAATGGGAATAATTGTGTACGAGAGAGAGCAGCTGGAAGGGGGGCCCTTTGGCCTGGGCAGGCAGGGTCCGTCCCCCTGGACAGCTGTCAACGTTCAAGTTCCATGAACTGTGACGACGGATATGAAGGTAGTACCTACTCAACTTTCCTTCCACTTCCACCCTCGCTTCACAAGAAAAGTAGATGATGGTAGTAAGTAGAAAGTGGAACTGAATTCCCGAGAATCCATGTTTTCTAGCCAGTAGAGAGTTTGTCAAGTTTCCCATGGGACGAGGACGAGGAGAAAGTCCGTAACCACGGCACACGTCACTTTCTCCATGAAATCAGTTTGAAACCCAACACGAAAAGCCAATAGCCAACAACCAAACCTTCACTTCACTTCGTCAAATAATATAAAGTTCCAACTTGGAACTCTCGAATGAACCGGGGACGGGTAAGAAAAAAAATGAAGAGAAAGTCACATTCAACGTTAGAATCGGTAGGTATACACCCGCATGTTAGAAACCTTCGGAACCTGGAAATTCTAGCAGAAACGTAGCTTCATTCTTCATAACTTCTTTCCAAGTAGGTTCCTTACCTTGTGGGACACAAAAGCAAACAAGACAGCATGTTTGGACTCAAGACCCTGTCAAAGATTAAATAAGTTACAGGCTCCTTTTCTGGAGGTCTGACATCTTGTATTATGGCACATACATGGTGAACCAGGTCCACTTCCAACCCACGCTCTAAACTAACATCCATCAACGTGATTACAAAAAGTTTTGGCGAGGTTTTACAGAGCGTGACAATTTTAAAAATTGCTACCTGTTGATATTGACGTCGAAAGCATGAAAAACTCAGCGGGTAACCAACCCGGTACCTGGTCCGGAAAAAGCGGAGTTTTCTAGCATATAGCACGGATTAGGCCTACAGAAAACCATATTTTAAATTTTGTCCCTTAACAGAGTAGGTACGTAAATGATACCTATTAGCAAAATGTGGCGAATAGTGAACTTTCCCTGTGGTCTGCTCTGAGTCTCGATGTTAATGGACGGAAGGAATGTGATCTTCCTGTGACCCATTCGTAAAAGCAAGCTAATTTGACAAGAGAAAACAAATGCGGCTCGTCATGAGGAAGGATAACAAGGTTGGAGGTTGGGTAAACTCTGGTAATGAGAGTCCTAGCATCAACAATGTTCCGGAGTTGAAACAACAAACCCTTGTCTGGTCTGGTATATACTTCGTTTTTTAAGAGTTTCATAATTCCAATCCAAGTTCAAAGGAGGGTTTCCTGGCCTGGAGGGCCCAGGAACAGGCCAGGGCATATTCTAGGAACCCGAAACCCGAACCGGAGATGAAAGATCAACAGAACACACAGACGATAGTTTACGCTGGACTGGAAACAAGAGCTAGACATCATAGGACCATTCAAGTCACTCAATTTCAGACTCTCTCCAACACAACTCCAACTATCTCGACTTTCTCCTTTGAAATCATGATGGGGAATTTCCCATAAACCAATTTCCCAATGCCCCTCTCTCCAACTCCAAACCCCTCTGGCATCTGAAATAACAAACAGTGTTCTCTAGCCAAGTATTTACATCCTGAAAAACTCTTCTTCCTGTTTATCATCTCAAATTGAACCGGTGAATGTTTATTTTAGCTTAGACCCCATCGCTGATCAGAAATTCTGAAATATGGAATATAATCGTTAAGATGGTAGCACAACTTTGAAAAAAGATTCAGGAGCATTGTTTGACGGTACGTTTACTGTTGACGTATCTAAGCTTGTTGATTAAGATAAATTTATTTATTATATTTATTTAAATAAATATAGCTTTCTAATTCCAGCGGCCACCTATTTCACGGATCATTTAAACATACATGTTAGTATTTGCGTAAAAACTGGGGTTTTACCTACCGTCGCGTGTATTGTGTCAATAAACTGATAGTAATAATTTAAGCGGGAGCTTCAATTTGGTAATATTACCTTAATATTCGCAACGACAGGGCTTTGGCTTACACAAGTCAGGGATGTAATAGCTTAAAACGTGTAGCGTGTAACAGTGACATGTAACAAGTATCTACGGAGCAAGGAACAGCAAAATAGCATTATCCCAGAACATATGCCATATTTGAAACTCTATTCCACGTACTATTGGGATAACAAGGTTTGAGGCGGAATTGCTCACTGAACTGCTTGTCATGCATGATTATGATCCAGTATAATGATGGGAGCATGTGGAGCGGAAATGCAGTTAGACTTTTCCTACACGTTCCTCGTGTGTATCTCAAAATTTTGAAACCCCGAATTTGTGCCACTGAGCACGAAGCAGGACTCGGGCATGCCAGTCCCTATGGACCACGACATAGTTCATTGAGCCCTTCCACTCCTGCTCTGTTGAACATTCAACATGACATAAGTTTCTGCATACATTACGGAACAAGGAACATTCTACATTCTACAGTGCATTTTTCGGATACATTTTAGTAACCAACCAGGTAGGGGGATGAAGCCGAAGTAGGAAAATACATAACCTTTATTCACTTGAATGCCTCGATGCCCTCTCCCCTTCCTGAATAGTGCGGAAGGAAACTTATGTTGTAACATTTCAAACATTCAACGGGTACGGGGTTGCGTAAGTGATCTACGCGGTATGGATCGCACAAATAACTCAAATTTAATCAATTAATTGTAGTTAAATTCAAATGCACCCTTAAAGATGATTATGATTACAGTTCAGTTAATTTAAACTGCATTTAAAGATGCATAAACTCGAATTTAGGTAAACCTGCAAGATCCCTGTAGATCTCATATCGAATCCGCACCTATATCAAACTTTAGATTCCTACTCCATGATTCACAACTGGCATTATTATTGTAAACTAAAGGACTACCTATACTGAACAGTTGCATTGCAACAGCCTAATAGATACATGTTTTTTTAATATTCATGACTTAACTTCGACTATGACCCTATGCCAATATCAATCTCAATAGAATGGAAGCACGCTGAATGCAGTTTTGAAATGGAATTCTAGCTTTGGTAGCTAGAGCATGACATGGTCCTATCGCGTAATACCGATTGAATGGCTCAATCTCCGTGACAACAAGTGGCTCCTTGAAAACTGGAATTGGAAAACATTCACCACTTTCCTTACTTTCTCCATGTACTCAAGTGAATTGAGAGAAACGTGATGCGCAATAGGCATTATAGAACCCTATAAAGGTACTTTTCCGTGTTATACTTGCAAATTGTTATGTATTCGCTATTCAAGGTGTATATTCAACCCTTCAATGTATATTATGACAAGGCGATATTAACACGTATGCATGTCAAAGCGATGATTTTCTCAATTAAAATTAATGGAGAACATGATCTACGATTCCGTGGGTATGTTAGGATCTGAGCCCCCATATTGGCCGAAATAGAAAAAAAGACTATCGTAGCCCGAAATAGTATATTAAAATGAATGTGACAATTATACTAAAAACTCCAAATTAATTAATTCATACCTTTAGTTTTCCGATGTACCTATTTGAACAAGGTTAGGTTAGTTTATTCTACTGCTGAAGTCAAGAGAAACTAGCTTTAATAAAGTAAAATAAATCATCGTTCGTACTTAACCTGACCCAAACAAACTACATTCATAAATTGCGATTAAATTAGGTTACCTATGTTAGGTAGGTATGTTATGTTGGGTTTCCGAGTATTCCGCCTTTCTGAGAAACGTTTCGGCCATTGGCTGTTTTCTGGCACTGATACACATGAACCAATTAGCCTTCAATTCAAACTGGAATCCAACTTTGAAGTAGTTCCACATTTATAAAATAAAATAATTAGTAATGAGTGGCAGGAATATTCCAAACCTTTTCCAAACAAGCAACAAGAAAAAAGCCATGTGGCGTGGTTTCAAATAATTTATCACGCAAAACGAAACGAATATAAAGGAAATTGGATATCGGACAGAATCTGTTTTAATATATCAACAAGGTTAAATATTACCCTACTACAACGTTTAGTTGAGTGAATTAGACGGTATAATCACATAAAATAAGCTTCAGAAAAGAATTTAGAGCGGATTAGCCATTAGCCCAAAGAAACGTAGAGCAGAAGTCCCAGGATTTGGAGCACAAAAATCTCCAGTTCTGAAACTATTTAGCTCATTGCTCTCCCAACTCCCATGAATTGGATTCATGTTTCCGTTGTGTAATCCAAATCCAAGGCTAAGAAATAACACTCCTGCCAATAATGCCAATGGATCTCGGCTACGAAGAATCCGATCCGTTTCCTTTTCATCTTCCCAAGGTGTGGAACGGAAGAGCTATGCAAGGGAACCGTTACGTATGCGATCTGCAGGCTTAAATAATTCGAATACATGTCAGAATTGGTACCGTTATAGATGTATTAAAATCGGTTATTGGACCTCAAGCCTCAAACCTAGCGCGATTTAACCTATGCCGGACACCTGAAGCCTAAGCAAACCTACGTCTAACTTGAATTAATTCGACCTGGAGTAAGCCCAAACCCGTAGATCGCATATTGAATTCCTGTCCTATCCAGTTCATTTGAACCTCAGATCTCAAAAGAACCTTGTTACTCCAAACAAACAAGATAATCCAATTCTCACAACAGAACTCTCCTTTGTCCGACCCAGGAACGAAGAAATAAGGGGTCTCCCCTTTCATTTAATCAAATAACTAGCCCTATTCCTATTCACTCATAGGACCCAGCTAATAGACAACAACAGCAGCACCCAGCTGAATAGAATTGGAAGAAAATGCATTGACAAGATGCAAAATACAATAACCAATTCCTGAAACCCTTCAATATGTACCTCCGATAATCTTAAGAAAAGGGTTTGGTGGGCCAACTGAATTTCAAACAAGCAAACATGTCATGTCTCGTCATGTTTTCACTCAAGTTCGACACAAAATAATGCTATTGAATAGGAAAATTGGGAATATCATAAGCTCCATATGTTTTTAACACTATTCTTTTGTCCAAGCTTTCCAAGGCACCAAACTGAATTTTTTTCTTATATGGAATTTATTACTGAAGTACATAGGAAGCAATTTCCCAGCGGCGTTACGTAGTAGACGTTGATATTTGCGTTAATTCGATAATCACATCATACGCGGGTGCTTTTTTGGAAACACTTCATGCATTTCGTAATAGTGTAATGACGTTATTGAGTCGTCTAGTCCCTTGAATACGTAAGTCATCTTGGTCTGGCCATTTTATGTAAATGTTTCATTGGAGCATCATTATTCTTGTCAGCATTCTACTCTCGACGTCGACGCTTCTAATTACATTAGCTGTACGTGTCCCCGAGAAGAGAATCACCCCCTATCATCATTCCAGACAAGCCATAGAGCACGGATCGGCCGTTCAGCTGCCTGTCGGCAGCGTGTACGGAATAGAGTAGACAACAGTGTGGAGAGGTGCGGTCCAGTGGGCGTTGGGTCTCCCCAGTTTCACATCCAATGAGAGCGAGGTATCCCC
>JAQFYT010001504.1:0-16189 GCA_034694925.1 Ceratophysella denticulata
CCATAAATTGTCTAATGACTGCACAAGTTTACTAGGTATAATAAACCTAAAATATTTACCTGCGCCATTGTGCGATACAAGAACTATGTTAATAAATTTAGAAGGTTCTGCAGATTTACAATTATAGTATCAACACAAAGTCAGGAAAGAAGTACCACAACCAGAAATAGGAATAGCAATCACAATAATTTTCATGTGGTTATTTTTTGTAAGTTCTCAAATAGAAAATAGAACAGATTTATAATTCTAAATTATCCAGAAAGTGTAAGAACTAAAATGTTGGATCCTTGTTCGACACAACCATGATTAATAAATATTTAAATAGTTTTGAAAAAGAACAGGGTACTATAAGTAAACGCCACACCTGGTTTTCACGTTTTTTGACATACAATTACTGTATGTACGAATATTTTATCTCTGGTGGCACATACTCTGATGGTACTAACAAACAGGACATAAAACAATAAAAGTACAAACGATAACAGTACATCTACATCTTGATTCGTAAACTTAATTCCAAATATTTCCCAAGATACGAAAACCAGCAGGGTTTTAAGAATCTGGAGATACATATCTATTCAAAAAAGATTCACAATCACAACCAAAAATTCATTGGTGTATTCTAAATGCTAAAATTCCAATTCGTCCACTTCAATATGTACATAAATATGTATTCCGTTGCAAACAATTTTTAGAAGTATTTCGATGTTAATAACTTGGTAGAATTACAATATGTATTCATACTTCCCTGTTACATACACAGGAAAGTTAACATTAAACGAATTATGAATACTGATCTGTGCAGTTATAATTTACATATTCTTTGGCTTCATTCATTATCATTCAAATTTGAAATAGAGTGTATTACGATTATTATTACGATAGAAATGCCTCATAAAAATTCAAGGCGTAAGTCAAGAGTTCTTTGGATTCAAAATCTCATCAAATTCTGTCAAATCACTTTAGGACTAATATACCAAATACCAACTGGAGGTATAACCATAGAGGTATGAATCTGTTTAATAGAATCATACCTCTATGGGTATAACGTCTAGGGATTTTAAAACTGGATAATATTAGTATAGCTGAGAGCTGAGACGGACTAATTGTATTAACTGTATTGAAGAGAATATCAAATTGTTATTTCTTGTGTTCTGAAGAAGCAGTTTGAAGATTTGGAGGGATTAACAATGGTAAGTTTCGTCGTTTTCGGGTTGAATAGGATTAGAACTACATATTTTGACAATCAGTTAACATTAAACAACCCAGCTGGTTTGGTTTATCAACTTTTAAAATAATAATTCGAGACAGAGATAAAACAATGCTAGAACTCTAATCTTAAGAATTGACCGATTTAAAATCTTTTAGCAATTATAAAAGCCGTATTTATACCTTACATAGATATTTGGTTTTATGCCGCTTTGCACAATGAAGAACGAATGTGTTTGACGGGTTTAGGAATACATATTTTAATGACTCAGAATACAATTATTAGGAAAAAGTTTCAGCTATTCGGCGACGAATTGATAATTTTATTTGAAAATGAGCCTGCGAATATTTGACCCTTATTGGTTTGTATTCCTAAGGTGTCAAGCTGATTTGTGCTTCAACGTGCCAACATTTGTCTTTAGATATTTATCAATAATTGTAAAAAGAGAATACTAGTAAATACGTTGTTGAACAAACAATAGATTATAAGTATCACTTGGACTTATTTTAATTTTGGGCTACAGGTTTACTGTGATGACGTTGGATCGCATTGTAATAGGCGAACGATGGAAGGGTCACTCTTAGCTCCTTCAATGAACTCATCAATTGAGAGCTTTCCGTCCATATTCTTGTCCATTTGGCGGAAGATTTTGTCCGTTCTCTTCTCTGGCGTCGACTCGTCTTCAGGCATCTTCATCACAGTTCCCACCATTTTGTAAATTGCCTGAAAAAAAGTCCCCCGAAATCAATATTATTAACAAGATAAGCTTATATGTATGCTATGGATACATTGTTCACAGTATTTCAAAATACAACGATTTCAATACAAGTAAATCTAGCTTCGGGCAATTTTTTTAATAAGTACAAATACACCAGATCAATATTCCATTCATGTGAACCACATATTCTCATACAACCATTACATATTCTTGATATATTTATTTATACTTACAGATACGATTTCGAGCATTTCCTGCCGTGAGATGAATCCGTTTCCATCCAAGTCATACATGCTAAAAGCCCACCGAAGCTTCTGTTCCAGTTTTCCCCTTGACGTCACGGAAAGGGCACAGAGAAACTCTCTGAAATCAATCGTCCCATCTCCATTTGCATCAAACGTGCGGAAAACATGTTCGGCAAACTAATAAAAATGAGAAAGAATGAAAACGTCAAAAACCACACCGTCACTACGTACTAATGCCTACTGACGCGAAATGGTGGATATTTATTAGCACGGTTTCAAATCGTCGTAACGGATCAATTTAGCTTGGACGTTTCGTGTTGGTAATAAAATAATGCATTACATGGCCAATTTGCAGTGGGTTGTTTTAAATGTCTCTCATTTTAGTAGGTGAATAAAAACACTAGGAAAATGTATAACAAATATAATGTGGGTTCAGGAAAATTAGTCAACAAGTCAAACGGCCGATGCTGAAAATTCGTTCAGCGTGGACTATGACACATTACCCACATTCAAGTGCCGATAAGTCTGCTGAGCCGTGGAGAAATGGAATCATATCTGAGAAAATCTTATAGGAAGTCTGTGCGGAAATAAAAGATGAGTGTACCTTGGAAGCGTCACCGTAAGGGAAAAAGTTTCCATAGATCTTTTTGAACTCGTCTACGGAGAGACAACCCGAAGGGCAGTCCTTCAAAAACCCTTTGTACCATTCTTGGATCTCGGCATCTGTAAGAAATAGACAACCATATAGATATTCTCCAGACAGAACCATATTAACGTGACACACGAAACTAGAACGAAACTTAGCCAGAAGCTACGATTCGAGAACGCCACAATTTGGGAAGTGGTTTTCTCAATAGCGACACGTCATTTCGAAAAAAAATACAAAATTAACAAATACATTGTTCAAATCACTGGCCTGATTGTATTGCAGAGTACAAGCCAACTGATTTTCCCCGAATCGCGCAACCAGGAATTCTATTGCACCGAATAGTCGTAAAATCGGTGAAATGAACTGTGTGGAGATGGCCACAATACAACACTTTGGTCCTTCCTAGTTTCATTAATCAAGACATTCTTTTTCTCCCACTTTCATGGCTCTCACCCAGGAGAAACATGAAAGACAATTTAACGGCTTCTCAGAAGCTCAAGACAGAGTACTGTACAAGGGTTCGCGTTGGAAAACGAAGTCCATTTCGTTACGCGGAGGAGGGATGTAGGCACGAAGCAATACAAAATTACACCGTCCTCTCACACCAATCAATAATTCGCCCCGCTTTTCTCCAATGCAGAGAAAAGAGATCAACAAGCTCTAATGGGACCCCAGGTCGTTTCCCAAGGAATTCCGTTTCTGAAGAGCCCACACGCGGCAACAAGGGGTTATACGGCCTCACGACAAAACGTAGCATACATAAGGAAGGACCAGACTGATCCAAGGGCACAATACCAATCCATGGTATATTTAAATTTTGCAAAAGTCCCTATTGTTTTCTTCGCGCTTAATCTAAGGTACAGGGAGCAATGCCAATCAATGGTCAATGCCAAATTGGTCTAAAATTGTGCTTCCAGGTTAAGCTTTAAATAAAAAATCAAGATACAATCACGTTGGGTGAAAACTATGAATAGGTACCTATGTGTTGAACCATATATATTAGGCTAGAAGGTGATGAATTCAACGTGGGTGATGTCAACGCATCAACTATGCGCTTTGGCATAGCACACATACCATTACCCAGGTTGGTACGTGGCATTTTGCGAGAGCTATTTCATCGTGCATCCCCAATATAGTCGTATAATTGTGTATTGCTAGAGCATCTGGTGCTCATAGCGTATGAATTAATCCTTTCTCCCACCCAAACAACATCCCTGGGCAGCAAACGGAGTTTTGTTCCTTCGCCCCGCAGCCATGCTTTCATCACAAGTCATAGAAGCGTGAGAAAAATGGATAGAAAAATATGGTCTACTAATAGAATAGTTGAAGGGTTCACTTTCTTTGAGCATTATTCTCCTCACAGATTTCCTTCTCTTTCTAATCTTACTCACCCATATGAAAAGTCAACAACAACTTGAGCCAAAAGACTTCTACCTAACTGGTAACTCGTCTTGTTTGAATTAAATAAGCGGGTAGAGTAAAGTGAAACTTGTTTTCAATTTACGGATAAAGCCCACACAATCTCAACAAAACGATGTGGTCTAGTCAGTATTCTGTATCCAATCTAAAATCCTTGATGCTTAAGGACATTCTCACGTTTTGAATTTTAGCGGTATCTCGTTTGGCTAGCTAATGGGTAGAGCCCGACCCAAGATATTCGCTCTGTGCAAAATTTATCCTGAAATAGGTAAATTTTGCACTCACTTTTACGCAAGATTTTCATTGAAGCATTAAACTGAAGGGCCTGGTCGCCGGTATATCGCTGGTATCGCTAGGTATTTCGAATTGAGCCGGCGTTCGCGCCGTATTTCTAATACTTAATAGCAAATGAGTTCGACTTGTCCCGAGTTCACACATTCAGCTAATGTAATATTGGTCCAAACGGCACGTACAATACGGCGTTGGAAGGCCAAAAACCCGATCGTCCAAAATAAAAAAATTAGAATAGCCTTAAGCTGCCGACTCAAACCTCTCATTTCCGTTATAGACGAGACACATGCTAACTTGTTGAATTTCAATTCTGACTCTCATCCTGAGGCATCACTACCGCAAGCGAAACCCATATATTTTATTAGTACATAAATGTAAATACGACGGAATAAGAGACTTGCCCGAGAATTCTGTATTTTCACGAAGATCATTCAAAACTTCCGGTTTGAGCTTACTTCCTCCCTTGCCCATGTTCAGCGGAGGTTTGGGTCGATTTTTGGTGAGACCAAAGAGAAGGATGTAGACAAGTTCCGAGTCGTTTCTGAATAATTTACAGGTTTGGTCGGGGGCTTCAGAAATAAAGGCCTTTTAATTCTCTACGTAGTATAGTGTAGTATTCGCTTTCTGCTCTTTAGTAAAAACCCGGTTTGTGCCTGTAGGGGAATAATAAGCCCTAGTGTGTACTTCAAAATCGAAATTGTAGAGTTTAAACTTATTTTAGTAGAATGGCTGTAGGGTGTATTACGGTTGTACGGTGAAAATTATCTTCATTACAACTCCCAGGCTGAATATATTGCTATAGGTATTTAGGTATTTTTGTTTTATGTCTATTTCCCGTTTATGTAGATTTATTCTCTCCAAAAAAGGAGGACAAAGTAGATTACTTAAAAGATTTAAAAGTTTTATTTTCTTCCAAGACGGTTTTTTTTTATTCTTGGGGTTGGCTGAACTTCTCTTTCCACAGCCGTAAAGTAAAGTTCAATTTGGGCCTTGGGACCTTAATAGGAGATGCAGCTCACAGAGGCGAAATCATGTCTACTATAGACTAGTAGTAGAAGCTCCTTGTGTAATAAATATTGCAATGTGGAATTCTATCTACAGAAGAGTAGGAACCGCGGGTGCTGGTCTGGTGTGTTGGTTACTTTAGTTTCCTGTGAACAAAAGAAAAGAAAGAAAATGTTAGACGAGGAATTATTACTCCTTGCTTTTCTCTTGGCATAAAGGAAGAGCATGGTGAAAGTCGTTTAGCCTCCAACTGTAGTCTACCATGGGAATTGGTCCAGGAAAGGAAAACCGTGCTTCAGAGCCGTAGTATCAACCCACTACAAATCGTATAGGAGGATGCACACGAGAAAATTTTAAGACACTCGATCCCATAGTAGTCTTTATAACTTTCGGACCTTCTTCGGTTGAACAGAACTTTATAGTACCCTGTGTGTAACGGTATCCCAGGCATGGTCCAAATTAACGAGCGGATTTAGACACATTACTGGATCTACCGAGTGTGACACTTTCCACGGTTCTTTCAAACAATGGGACTGGCAATAAACATTCAGGTTAAATACGTCCTTGACTGTCTACTTCTGTTGGATATACGTGAGGTTCACTGGGAACTGACCACTTTCGGGTCCATGAAAAAAGCTCCGTCAATCTTGACCAAAATTGCGAACTCGGCCTGAACTGCTAGAGCTGATGATTTGTTTACGCCTTTTGCATAGTTCGGTCTGTTGCCGTTAGCAACAAGGAGAATAGAAAAGGAATGCTTTGTTTTGGGTGCATATCAACCTATTGTTGTTAGAAGCACCAGACCGAAATATGCAAAGAGCGTAAACAAATCATGAGCTCTTGCAGTTCTGGCCGAGATCGCAAACTCTGCCCGAATTGATGGAGATTTTTTTTCTAGGCCCGAAGGTAGTCACTTCCCAGTGAACCTGACTTATATATACTGATGCATTTTGAGAATTCTTTGTACAATGAACAAGGTTGTTCATAACCTTTCATTGATTTTACATTATGTGAATATCAGATATCGTGAATATGACGTGGGGTACAACCAATTGCAGAAAATTACCGTTATGACGCTGATGCCGCCGTTTCAGTGGTTAAATTTAAGCAGTGTTGATTTCTACACTCAGTCTGGCTCTCTCAAAATTAACGACTAATATGTTTCAACCCAAGTTCGAACCTACATTATGTATTTTGGAGAAAGGTTAGGGCTTGGTCTTATGGGACATAATTACGGCTCCGTGCCGTCCAATTCATAATAGGACCTTGTTGTAAGGTATACCTTACATCCTACATACATTCCGAATGGTTTTCACCTACAAGTTGAGAGCACACCGGGACCAATGGGACCCAGACTCCAGTTCTTCGTGTTCCAATGTACCAAGTGCCCAAGAGCGAAAGTAGCTTGCTTTCCAAATCTCATGAGCTCTTTTCTGTGGCTCTGAAATGGAGACCTGTCATTGTGAAACGAAGGAACGCAGAACTGAAATACTCTCCGGATTCCAAATGAAATAGATGATCCTGCCTGGAGAAGAATGGAAGGGACTGAAATCAAATCTCGTCATTGTTCAGGTTCCTATCCATTATAAATGCATCTAGGCTTACATGAACATATTTATATTCAAAGCTCCGTATCCCTAGGATTCCGAAATAAGCTCCAAGCTTATGCTTCCTGTCCAAGAATTCAATTAAATAAAAAGCATAGAATACTAAACCTGTACCTACCTACCTATAGAGCAAGAAATTGAGTAGGACATGTTATATTTCTTCCATTGTTTCTTATTTGTAAGCTCCTGTCCTTCTCTGTATTCGAACGCATATTGATAATTAAATTCCTCTCAATGTTTGCTTCCAATCTAAATATTTTTACAGAAAATAAAATTTCAATGCCTTTGGAATCTGCAAGAACGTAGGTACAATAATTATAATAGTCACAGCCGGCAGGCATATGCTTTTAAGAGCGTGTTAACTGCCAACCAAGTACCTTTATAAATCTTATTAAACAAATTTACATAATTAGCATGAAACGACACTTTAGTCAGACTTCGTATCTCAAGCGGCCTCACAATTAAAAATTAAATGTGATAAAAGTGAAAGCAAACCCGACTTTCATAGTGGAGTGCCATACTTGCTTGCTGCGAATGAATAAATTCCACGGCAATGGAACATGACACGGATCATATTATGCAAACTCTTGTTATTTACTGTGTGGTGAAAATATCAACGTATTTTATTTTTAGCCTAAACCAAACTTGCATGAGAATCTAGTGCAAAAGTTTTTTGAATAGCTAACGTTTTACCAATGTCACTTTAGTGATGATTAGATGTTCGATTCAATTCCGATTTCCAAATTGTCGTGTAACGAGTACATACCTCATGTCAGGCGCTTCTGTAGAACATATTCTAGTTCATGTGTGCCAGGAACAGACATCCTCACGGAAAGAAAAGAAAAGCAGTTGAAGAATACATACATTAATTTAACAGTAGACTCCAGCATCTGTTCCTCAAGAACCGGGTACTTGAGTCCAGGACATTTTGGGGACATGAAAGGAGAAAGAAGGAGTGAATAGAAAATTGAGTTGAGTAGTAAAGATAAGTACAGGACATAAAAGAAAAGACAATGACGGATAGATAAGGTTCTGCCACACAGAAGAAAGTCATCAAACAGAAAACACGGCGGAAAAGCCTATCCGTGAAGCCGCCTCAACCCTGATGACACACGAGAACCCGGGATGTGTGTCTCTGTCACATCCCGGCCTTAACGCAAATGGTAATAGGAGATGTGTTTCAGGATCTCCTTGCCTGCCTGCATACGTAATGGCCGTCTCCTAGCCAGCTGTAACAGGCCTTTTTACCGGCACAAGCCTTTCAATTTAAAACTTTGAGCGTCTATGAACCTGAACCATGTCTACCTATAGAGATGCATTCTTTAAAAAATTGAACCACCACAGGATGACACAACGATCTGTGAAATGTGGCGAAGCTTTCCGAACATTCAACATTCCTGCTGGTACAGGGTACAAAGTAGCCTTGCAAAAAGCTAAAAATATAGAATACCCGTATCCATCCTGTACCCAAACACATGACGCAAATGAAACTAGCACCATAGGAGCTTTCTTCGAAAATATATTTTATACTTTTCATGAGTTGAGGGAAAATGTGATTTGAGCTCCTTGAACCGGAACTAGGGAAATGCTAAGACTTTTCCTGTACGTGCCACTACTCTGTGGAGTACAATGGGAAATTGAATTCATTCTTCTATACGCTCCGCCTCGTCGTCTCGTCGGGGCATTTGCATAGGGAGATGAGGCATAATGTGCACGTACCAGGTACGAATAGGCCTCCTGTTTCGTCTCCACGCTTTCTTGACACCAAGTGTTTTTAGTTGTGTACTTTCTTCTCTTTCATGCTTCCTATTACATGCATATGTGTTAGGAACACTCTAAATAAATATGTAGTTTTACATACATATAAAACCTTTCACACGCTTCCGAAATAGCGTGTACATCGAAGCACTTGACGAGAACCCGACAAAATTGCCTGAGAATGTCCGTGTCAGGCAAGACATAGGAGAGCCCAAGACGCTGTTACTCCTGCCAACCTCGTTTACCACGTCAGTTTACAGTAAGGAGTGGGCAGGGCTGTGGAACTGTGGAGTCGTCAATTGTCATCCTGTCATTTGCATGGATACTTTTCAGGAAAACCGTCCGTCTCAAAGTCTCAATTCAACTCCGTACAATCTACATTTACGTTATGCTCATGCCCGTCAAAACTAAAATTCAAGAAATCAATTAATTCCCAGTTCGGAGTAAAGTTTTTGGGTTCTAACGCCAGTTTAAAAGTTCAAGATTGCAAAAGTTTTGGAAGGAAATAATAGAGCTAAATGATTATTTCGTCTGGTTCTGATCTGTGGACCAATGTTGTCGTCTGAGTCGTTCAGGTTTCATCATTTACAAAATTCCAAACGCTTGGGGGACAGGCTGACATCGCAGTTATGCATGGCGAATATCATTTGGTTATTGTTTTAGTAGCGTGTTAATTGGAGCTTGAACTCGACAACGTAAATTACTAAAACGCGGAATCTCCCGATTTATCAGCCGCAGGAGTTTAAACGGCACGTGTGCCGCTAAATGTTAAAATCACCCACGACTATTGATTGCAGATAAATAATGCTGATTTCACGAATACGGAATCCGAAGCTGCTGAAAAGAATAGCCCATATTCGTGCACTGGAATGAAGTGAAATCGAAACCAAATCCCAAAATTTACCACTCAAAATTATTCAAACGATAACACAATGGGCGTAAATATATAATAGCTTACAACACTAAAGTCCTATTTCACTTAACTTATAAGTACGACCCATTTGTAGTTGTAGTAGTAATGTAAAACAATAAACAAGTGTGATAATATCATTAGCCTGAGCTCTGCTGACGTGTTTACAACAACGAAGGACCAAAGTTGAAGCAGCTTCCTGAAGCTCGATGAGTGTCGCTCGCGGGTTGGATTTAAGCTCCGAACAAGCTGTTTCACAAGTACCAGTGTTTCGGAGGGAGCACAAGAGCCCTATAACCCCCATGGACGTGCTAGAGAATAAAATAGGTCCATAACCTGGAACTTAATCCTTCTTTACTGAGAGATTTGCAGACATTAGACTCCGAGTATGAACCTCCGGACTCCGGAGTAAGTATTATTGGACCTGGTGGTGAAAGTACAATTCTCTCTCAAGCATATTCGTCTGAATGTGAAGGGACTCAAACACTACGGTTGATCTCATTGGTTGGTCTAAAGCCCTGCTTTTAGCAGCAATGGCATAATTCCATATTAAAAACAAATACACAAGTACGCATTGGGTTGGAGGAATTGAGGGAATGCCCGGAAGGCTCCTGGTTGAAATTAAATATGGCTCTTTGCTCCAGTTGAGTCGTATGAATATTTTCCAGATTTGACAAGGAGAGCTAGTTCTCTCTCCACTTTTGTTCTTTGTGAATTGTGCTCTGATGAGGAGGCGGAAGCCTGACTCCGACACAAGATATAATCTAATGAGTGTCTATTGTTGTCCCTTGTATGCTAGGAGGCCATTCAGAGCTGAGTTATGAACCTGGAGAACACTTCATACCCCTGTGCTCCGTCCTGTAAAACAATGGAAAAGGCTGCTGGTGTGCCGTGTGCCAAGGACACCCTATCTTTACATGGCTCCAGTTATGCAGATTTGCAGACTATTCGCCCGAACCTGTTTGACATGCCAGTTTTAACGAATTTTGATTTAAATCTGGCACCTCCTCATGACCGTTTAGGATTAATTATTATTGGAAAGAACAAGAATGATGTAATTGGGATAAGGATATTGCGATTAAGCTTATTATTAGAAGTGTAGTTAAGGTTTAGAGTTTGGAGAACCGAATCCAAAGAAAGATTAGCCAAAGCCTAATCCTGTGCCGAATCCGCAAATTCACAAACGGTGGTCAAAGGATAGAATTTATATTTTAATGTGCTTTGTTAGTGCCACAAACATGTTAGACCAGAAGGGCCTTATGGGATGTCAGTCTGTCTGGCCGCAGTTTTAGAAGTGCCAGCGTTAAAAATCGCTGCAAAATGAGTTACACTATAGGTTGGAAATGTATATATTACTTTTAGGTCCTATGCAAAGACTCGTCCAAATCTATTTACGTAGTTATAAACGCTTTAATAATTCTTGTGATAATGAACCTTCATGAACTTTCGCTCACAATAAATCACCCAATAAGCATAGGTATCAGTCTTCAAGCAAAAAACCGATAATAAGACCACGTAGATAACTCAATCCGGTCCAATAGAAAACGGCGGGGTACCGGTATCATCGGAGTGTGGACTCCCAACTTCGTATCCCGCGGAGACACATCCCCCGTACATCATTTGACAAGAGCACTGGGATCCTCTCAAGTCTGGACAAAAGAGATAGGCCGCAAAAAAGAAGGCGGCTGAGCTCAGGAAAAATAACTTTCTCCATCATTTATTCAACCCGACTCGAATCCTCCGTTTCGATAAATTATATATATCCAAAACACATCCTCTCCACGCTGTGCCATAGTAAACACCAGTCACAGAGAACAAAAGAAAATTAAAGAATGCCTCAATTTTTAATTTGAATACAGGAAACCAGTCCCCTACTTTTAACTCCAAAACCACAGTCGAATCGAGGTTGTGTTTTTATTTGTTAATATGAAATCCAAGTCAGGTTGGTAAATGCTTAGTAAAAATTATTCAGAACTTTTACGGGTTGAATATATAGCTTATTCCAATATAGCTGTATACATGCAAAATCCCTCGGCACTTGTTTAAAATAATGAGTTCAAATTCAAAACTTCATACTTACTTGTATAGACCGTATGCACTACAGTGTGTATAGCATTTGAGAGTATTTTAAACTTTTAGAGTAAACGTTATGCTCCAGGATCTCGGATCTCAGGACTCTTGAAGAACTTTTGAAACCTAATATACGCATGTCATGCACTGTGAAATAATCCCACAAGTATACAGAAAAAAAACTAAACTTTTCCTACACGTCAATTGCTCCTTGAATCCCAGCACTGCAGCTCAGGAAACAAACCGGAAAAACTTTTCTTGACTCAATCCTCTAGTTTCCTGGCTAAACTTAAACTCTTGTAGGTACTTAAGTTAATAGGGAACTACGGGAAAACAAATTGAGGAAAACCCACCCATGAGCCTTGTTTAACTTTTGGTAAAACTTAAGTATCGATTCCAGAGCCACACTCGTAATAACACGACTTTCGGTCAACCTAAGCGGGAATAAGGATTTCAAACAAGCACAGGGTTAAACTAATTGCACAAATCAAAAGTTTTTCAGACGTTTCGAATTCTACACGGCTGTGCTTTTCACCATGTATCAAAAACAAGACTCTTGCTGCATTTTGCGTTTTACAATTATTTAAGTTTCTACTAGGAATATCTGCTGTAGGAAGCATTGACACATGTCATACTAAACTGTAAAATACTCTTGTGGGTGTTTTTTGCATATTTAGTGTTAAATTAACAATGACATTGATTCTGGGAGGGACGCCATGCTGTAAATTCCATAAGGCAAAAGGCATAATTGGGTTTTTGAACCTCGAACCAGAACGTCGTTCTCATTCTCCTTCCACTAATCAATGCAAAAGTTTTAAGCTCACAAAAGTGAAAGTCTTAACAGTAAGTTTGGGGGCTCATCTTGAGATGATGGGATGAAACGCCAGTTCGATATCCAAAGTCAATTTTGTCCTACAACTTTTATGAGAAAGAAAGCACATCTGAGGTCTGTGCGCACTATAAAAATCGTCCAT
The DNA here is from genome assembly GCA_034694925.1 of Ceratophysella denticulata. Lineage (NCBI taxonomy): Eukaryota > Metazoa > Arthropoda > Collembola > Poduromorpha > Hypogastruridae > Ceratophysella > Ceratophysella denticulata. Next base: position 12,857 of record JAQFYT010001504.1, read on the forward strand.
GACTTGCATTCTACCGGCCAAATAATCCTGTTTCTTGCTGCAATGTATTAGCCCTCTCAGCCTTGAATTCGCAAAGGAACAAAAACTGTATCTAGATAGAACTCACGTTAGTTCACTACGTGCAACAATTGAAGTTCCCACTTTCACAGGTGCTATATCCTTATGTTGATTTGAAATAGCAATATATTTAAATTGTCTTTAGTGTTAGTACTTGCATCCTACTTATTTAAACAATACCCTAGATAGCTTGTCATAGGAGTTTGTCCCTTTGCTTTGTATTGCACACGGTTAAACCGTTAAATTATTCATCGCATTTTTAAATAAACACTAAATACTGTATCCATGACGTAATACTTGTATTATATATGCATGTTTGGAACCTAAAGTTCTATATAATGTGTTTAACGCTAACACCGTGTGACTGGTTCGCCGGATTTGGACTCAAGTCCAAGTCCAAGTCAGTACACAATTTTGCGTACAGTCAATATTGAATAATAGTAAATTTTACACGCCCTAAGTATCATGGGACAGTTGAGAGGAAGCCGTCCATAATCGCAGAAAGTTCAAAATCGCAGCACCGTTATAACCTCAGCAGTCAAAATCGCAGTATTCAAAATAGCAGCACGTTCAAGAACGCCGCATTCAAAATTGCAGCACACGCAAAATCGCAGTACCGTTATAACCGCAGCAGTCAAAATTGCAGTATTCAAAATTCTAGCACGTTCAAAAACGCAGCATTCAAAATCGCAGCCCTTTCCCATATCCTCCACTTAAATTTCACTCCATTCTCAACCCTCCTTTTTCAATAATAAACTTTTCACACCTGAGGCTTTCACATTTCACTTTCTCTTCTCCCAAAGAACTTTTACTTTGAAACTTTCCTTCCCTTTCATATTCTAACACTCTGGATTCACTCAGATACACAGACAGAGGAACACTGCGTCCTATTCTTTTTTTTTTTACAAAAAAGTCAAGCCAGCCACTCACTCTTGCATAAAAGCTCCACACATCTTTTTCCACCCATCAGAAACAGGTATACACCCACCTGCGTGTAAGTAAGTAAGGAGAAAGGTATCTTGACTCCTGAGCTCTGATATTACTTTCCAAGGAAAATAGTTGTAAAGGTAAGGCCTTTCAAAAACAAAAAAGACTCCCAAGTTGGGCCTGAGCGTAGTTGTGTTGCTGGTGGAGGGTGGGAACAAAGGACTACGGGTCGGAGAATAAGAACAACGGACATTGTTTCCACTTCCAAAAGAGTTAAACGAAGGAAATCAATGGTATTAGACTTCACACTCAACAACTCTTTAACTGTACTACAATAGTATTATTGCTCTTATATGGGATCCGGCACTGACAAAGACTCCTTGCTTACTGTGAGCTCAATTGAAACGAGTTTATGCATTTATTGGCCCTTTTTGGGGGGGGGAAGAAAAAGGATACAATTTTGTAGTTCCAGCAGCATCACGGCGGTAGTGTGGTACACAGTTCAAAATGTATGGAAATTAGGCAACGAAAATTTAAGCTTAGAGTCTGGAGAAATGAATCGGGTTAAACTACCCCGAGCAGTCTAATCAGTGCTTGAAAAATGCTTGCAGTTGCATAATTTTCTTAAGCATGTAGCCAGTAACTAAATATATCCGATCCAGCTGTTTGTTTAAATAGCATACCTACAGTATGTAGGTACGCATCATAGCAAGTTAGCAAGGTGAAACCAGGGACTTCAGTGACCAGACAAGTAAACAAGATAACCTAACTGACCGAAATATTTTGACGTGGAACACTGGATTAAGGTCGAGGATCGGAATACAAAGTACTGAAGTGTGTCTGGAGACGCGTTGATCCTATTTTATTTTTCGGTAAAGAAGATCCTTCTCGTTGAGACAAGACAAAGCCGAGGTATTGGAGAGCCAGGACCAGTGTGCTAATCAGGAGGGAAAATTAACAATTTAGTGCACGTAATCAAGAGCGAGGAGTATTAATTAATCATTCCCTCATGAATCAACATGAGAGGGAAAATGGGTGGAAAAGAAGCCGTCTCGCTCAGTGGAATGGAGGGAACAAGAATAATTTTCATCTTCTACTCCCGGCTCTTTGACGAAGGATTAGTGAAGAAGTGAAAGAATGGGCTCAGCTACTTCTGTCTTTAAGAACAGAGCTAATTTCCTGGTCAATTGGACACCACTTATATTTGGTTTCACATAAATATCGCAAAAAACATTTAAGAACTTTAAAATTTGTCTTGATTTTGACATACGTACGTAAAATTTCGTTAAGGAAATATGCATGTCGACCTAAAAGGGCAGGCCAGAAAGGTCTATTATCTTAACCTAACTCAAATTCACAAAAATTCACGGCCTTCGTTTTAAAAACATAGTATAACTCTACACAAGTTAAATTCACGTCCTACGACACCGTGATTTATTCCCTACGAGCCTTAGCCCTTGAATTACTATTTAAACGTAGAAATGTGAGTTACACGGTCAGTAATTTCGCCAGTCGACGTCGACAATGATTATAACAGTATACGTACGTTTCAAATTTTGGTACAAAGAGATATATCCATTTGACCTATCTCCAAATGACGTAGAGCTTAAGGCCCAAGATAATTTTGTGTATTGACGTTGGGACGAGAAAAGCCCCAAGTAGAGCCGGGTGAGCTAAATCCACAGGCTCGAACTCAATTCAACAGCGTTCCGCAAGAGGAAGCGGGATGAGAACGGGGAACACGCATAATTTAATTAAAATCCTTCATTTTAGTAGGTACCCGCGACGAATTTTCTACTCAAGCTCTGTACTGTCAGGCTGACATATTGCAGTATATTATATGACCGTCTCGCCGTATTGCGTGCTCAACGCTCGTGCACGCTTGTGATAAAGGAGGCATGACAAATGACAAAGAGTAAATAGTGTTTCTTTGTTCATTTCGTTGCTTGTGAGTATTTTCAATACAAAATACAATATTAGGCTAATGAATCAAGTGTCATAGCCATCCGGCTATGAAATCTTACGTAATCCAGCTACGAGATCTTAGCTGGAAAACTCGAGCTCAGCAAGGCTGAGCCGTGTAGTATGATCAATATAACGTGCTTATAGCCCAAATCACTGTCGAAAACATTCATAGCTTGTTTACAATTGTGCTTAACATAACAGCATACATTAAATAGTTCGTCAAATATGTTATCGATGTGCTACACCAGTAAGAAATATCATACCATAAGGCATCAGTGCAAAGTGTCGTAATTCAACGAAACTAACAATAAAAACCTGCCTTACGGCACCTTGGGACCAGAAGGCTACTGGCAATATGACATTGACTAGAATATTGCACCAACC
>JAQFYT010001505.1:0-16189 GCA_034694925.1 Ceratophysella denticulata
GCGGGCGGGCGGGCGGCCAGAAACAAGCTGCGTGCATAAAAGGGCCTGCTAAATGATGAAACGGCTCAGTCGAAGAATGGAGGTCAACATGGAAGCATCAACAATTTTGGATCCTCTTGTAGTTCTTGGAAACGAAATTGCAGAAGCAATAGCAGACAATGAGGTGATTCCGGAATTTGTGGATGCGGAAGAAAAGAACGACCAAGGTACGTATTCCTGTACCTAATTTGCGGCTAAAACTAATGAAGCTTTTACTCTAGATTTGGAGCTTTTGGATCCCGTGATGAATGTAGCTGAAATTCGTCCGATTCTCATCAAAACACTGGCAGATGCGAATGAATTTAAGACATGGATCCCATTTCCTAGAAAGGGTGTGCGTGGGAGGAAAAAGACAAAAATTACGGACATGGTATTGGTTCATATTGGAAAGAACCCAGTTACAGAAAGATCCTGTGTCCAGATTTCGCAATGGGACTCTACCGTGTACCTGGATGTAGACTATGTGGCTGACATTATGGTTCCAATTGTGCAATACGCCCTTGCAATCAAGGAATTCAAAATGAATACATAATTTATTTTGGTGCAAATATTGTACAATTTTCCGGGAAAACACAATCCCTTATTCTATACAAATCATTTTGTTCTTGTGTCAAATCAATGAATAAATATCCGTATGGTTTTGACATGCACTGTTTGTAGCCCTCGTCCAATGCTTCATTTTTTCGTCCTCCGTTCATTTGACGTCCAAGGCAGGCCAGTCCGCTTGAATCCCGAGGATTCTTGATGATGACCAGATAGGCGCAGTTTGTAGTTATAGTTCTCATGTTTTTATTCAGGAAAAAGTTTTGAACGAGAATGATGAGATTCACATTCCGATGATGGCTCGTACGGGTAAAGGCAGCGCTTGTATCCTTGCTCTGCGAAGCTTCCGCCATTAAATCATCAATCACCACAATTGAGGGAAGATCCGTGCCGTCTGTGTAGTCATCTGGGAGTCCCTTGTTGAACTCGATGCATGGTACATCTGCCCGAAGGCTGGCAAATAGTATAGGCTGCTCCTCGGCATAGCAATAAAGGACGCGATCAATTTTAGATCCATCTAACGTTTGGATAATCTCGTTTCTACGCTTTAAAATTTGAGCTGTAAGAGTACTTTTGCCACTCTTGGTCATGCCAGATATGCACATTGTAAATGGTGCTCTGAGAGCACAATTAAAACTTGTACCAGACATGATGAAAGCTTGGATTCAACTGAAGTCATTTTATTTAACAAGCATGGTTTATTGATAATTTACAATGTCTCGGTGACCAAATGCTAATGTATGTACAGAATCAACGGCAAATCGTTTAGTATCTAAACCATTCAAGGCCTTTTTCCGAGTCTTTTCTGTAAATACAACATGTCTAGTGGAGCGAATGCTCTTGTTTGTTGCATAGGTTTGAATGGGATCGACCATTACACTCATGTAGTCTGCAAGTGGGATGTCCTTCTTTACTGCAGGACGAGTGATACCTTTGGCCTTCTTTGTTTCCACGACGTCAAATTTCCAAGTTCCATCCTCCTCCTTCAAGTAAATGTTGGATTTGTCTTTGGCTTTTTCCGTAGCAATTTTCAGGGAACGTATGCCGTACATCTTGGGCCTGGGACATGCCACGTCTGTAATGATTGAATTTTTGTATTCGTCCTTGAACTTGCCCAAAACCTTCTTGTTGGTGTTGTTGGCAAATTTTCCAAACAGGGGATGAGCAGGATCATATTCGCTCATGTCAAAGTAATAGTTGTTGGTTTTAAAGTCTTCAAACATGTCATGGGTACTTAAATGGAATATGTACGAGTCTGTGTCACTGTAAACCATACGTGCACGGTCTCCATAGAACTTTTGAATGCAGTTATAATACATGTCATACATTACACTCTTGGAAATCTCCATGATTGAAGTTCCAACAGCTATGGGACGGTCCATGTACACGGAAATACGCTTCATGACAAACAGACACGAGGATTCGTTGATTGGGATAATGTTAGACACTGTAGGTTTCTTGGTGTAACTTTGGGACATTTCTTCATTGAACGCGATGAGAACATTTTGTCGTTTCCGCTTCTGTTCAATCATTTTCCCGAAAGCACTGTTACTGAGAAGTTTCCAAAAGTTTTTTTCAAAGTCGTTCCTAGCCTGATTTCGTTTTTCCGTGTTAAAATCTATAAATGGTTTCATCCATGCAGATTGTGAGAACGAAAGCATTTTCTCCACTCGTGTCACCTTCACACCCATAGAAATGTATTGCTGCAAAGTTCTGTAATGTGCAATATAGTCCTTTTTGTTGTTCAAATCTGCAACAAGCTTTGGGGTGCGGTACACGACGTTTGAGGTTCCTAACTTCTCCATAAGGGGGTGCTGGTAGCCTGGCGACAACTCCTCAGGACCCACACATCTAGATAGTGGTGCGGGTGGGTAATCGTTAAACTTGTCGTGAAGATGAGTAGGGATTTCCAAGTCTACTTCCATAAGGTAGCCAGTTTCCGCATCCTCCGCGATATTATTGATAAAGTCATGAATGTTCACATCACGTTTCATCCACTCCCATTTGAAATTCCCATTTGGAAGATGGGATGACATGCCTTTGCCATATAGATTTGTAGCATCTATATAGGCCAGGAACGTTGTAGGCTCGTCAGGATTAAACTCTTTTCCCATGTAGGGATTATTGGCGCTGGCACTTCTCACAGAACCTACACTCACGTAGCCACCACGAATTGATTGTTCCAACCAGCAGTGCATGGTAGAGGAGGTAATATGTTGTATTGAAGCCTTTCCCATCTTGAGCACAGCATCAAATGCCATCATCGGAAGGCTGAAATAATGAGCCAGATCAAGTCCATAGCTCTCCATCATCAACGCTCTTTGACTCTCCATCACGCAACTCAAGAGCGATACGTCAAGTCTGCAATAGATATCGTGGTAGTGTCCCATGTCACGAATATTGAAAGATTCCCAAACTTCCTGGGCGTGTTCATAGAGTGAGTCGGAAATTGCTTCTTCCTTTAGATCATTGTAAAAGTCGACAGGATCCGGGAGTTGAGTTCTATTGAAATCATCAATGGATTTCATCAGGCTATAGGGGTAGCTCCCTTTTTGAAGTAACAAGTCAAAATTGGCCCCAGCTGCAATTTCCTCTTCAAACTCTTGGCGTGTGAGTTCAAACTTGTCAGTCCCATCTTCAGCCAAAGTCTCGACCAACTTTTCAAGTGATGACAGGGTAAAGCACATGCTGTCTACAAATCTAATGTTCCCATTGATAATGACGGAAAGAAACTTTTCGCTGGATTTGGGAATGACTTGTACACTTGTAATGACTTTTTCACGTTTGAGTTCACCCAACGCCTGCACTATAAAGTGACTGTCATAAGCACCAAAGTTGTGAATAAAAACAGGAAACTCAATTTTTAGACGAGCCTTGAGGTTACAATTGTTGTGGGCTAACCCAATAAACTGACACGTGAGATGATCATGGTGTCTCACTATATTTTGAGTCTTGTTGTTGTTTTCAAACGTGTCCAACTCAAACTTTTCTTGACAAAAGCAGCAGGTCCCGTTTGCAACTGCCTGATCATAGACCATCTCGTCCACAATCATATTGGTCGGCGCGTCCTTTTGAAACTCCCTCAGTTCGATTTCCAGCTCTTCGCACTGGTTCACAATGTCGATCATAAACTTTTTGACAACGTTTTCGTCCTTGTCCGTCATGTGGTGATAATTTCCAGCGCGTTTACGCCCGTCATGGTCAATACAGTTCCAGGCATAACCACAGGGCTTGTGCTCTTGAAGCTTCTTCGTATTTCCACGAGTTTTCGCAGCGGGTTTCTTTGCCTTTTTTGCACGATCCATCAATGCAGTATTATTCTCGTCATAGTCGGGAAGAAATGATTCGAAATCGGCATAGAAACGGCATGGGAGTTGGACCATACGATCCCAACGATTGAATTTAAGGAATGAGCCGACTTCTGGGAACCTAGTGCGTTGCAGACCCAAAGCAGCACAATGCTTGACATGAAATTTTAGTGAATGGGGTTTTTGGAAGCTCTGTAGACAGTTTCTGCAAATTAGCTTTGTTCCATTATGTCCTGGATTAGCTAGGTAAGACTCCAAAGACCGGATAAGAGCAAAGTGGGAACCAAAGTCATCGAAAATCAGCAGCAAGTCAACGTGGATCTTCTTCATTTCGCCAGTGTTGTGTAGGAGTCGCGTTTGCTTATTGACGATTTCAAATTTGCGTCTTCTTTCCTTGACAGCACTAGTCTTCCTTTGTGGAGGCAAGTCAGGAACATCAGGAAGTTCGTAGCCAAGTACAGTCAGTGAAATATCTGGGTTGTTTTTCTCAAACTTTGGCAGCTGCTCCAAAGTCATTGGAAATTTCAGACCTTTAAAGTTTACGCGTTTTTGATGGCGATGAAATTTGTATGTCCGAACCAATTTGTCCTTACGCCCTCTGTTTCTATTCTGATCGCGAACTCCACAAATCTGATCGTGTGCTAATACAGACCACATAAAGCACTTGTCCTGGTCATTGTCATCGTTGTGCTCACTATTATCTACATTGAGGACACTTTTCATGGTATTAAGGGGGTAAGGAAGCTCAATATATGCCCCGGCTTGGTGTGGAAGGTAGGTACTGACGACGAATTGAAAGTTATAAACACGCTGTAGGGTCCATCCGCTCTTTGTACATGTGAATCCTTCCACTTCAGATTCAAATTGCTCGTTAACAAGTTGGATTGTTCGAGGAATCATTGAAGGATTTAGTATTGCATGAGCATATGAAACAAATCCACCCCTAAGTGAGTCCATCTCGCCACTAGGTAGAGGTTTTGTGAAATCAGCGCCCAGTTTAAAAATCACTTTATAGTTTTTCCTAATTTTCACTTGTTCTTTCATTATCTTGACCAAGTCATCATGCACACTATCAAAAAGTTCGCTAACACTGTCACAATTAATATTTTCCAAGTCAGCATCATATTGTGCAACAGCGTTTTCCTTGAAGCAACCCACTCGAAGCAAAATTGGGATATTTAGGCTCGAAATACCCTCACCACGTTGATATGATGTGTAGAAATCAGGATGAATGTTAAAAAGATGGTCTTCCAGTTGATTAATATCATCAAAAAACGAGGAACAGAGCGGGCAATGAGACTCCCGGAAGGCATTCTGGTCAAGAACGTCGTAATCGGATGGGAAGTTGTACTGCGGGAGCATGTTTACATTTGAGTCTTCAACTCTGGATTCTGATTGGGATTCAGCTGGTGATTCGGCGGGAGACATGGATGGAGATGCGGCTAATGACTCGGCAGGAGATACAGTTGGCTCTTCAGAAGCCACTTGAATAAACATGGGTTGAAGTATGGCTGGGGAATTCGCAAGATCCGCTGGTAAAGGGTTGTCATGGGGTGTTGGTGGACGAATTGGAAGAGCAGAATGGATTTTGCTATCCTTAAATTGTTGTAGCCAGAATTTCTTGGGATTTTTTGCTTCAACGGGCCTCTCAATTGTTTGGTAAGACTCTACTCGTACCTCGGCTACATCTTGACGAGGGAGTGGGGCGTAATGAATGACGCTAGCTCGAACTGGTCGTATACAAGCTCGTTTCGGGTCAGGAGGTTGATCTTCAGCAGGTCTCTTATTCGATGTATGGCCGTCCACCTGTGAGCCATCTGTATCAGCTTCTTGCTCATCAACGTCCATTGTATCGAACTAGGAGAAGTAAGTCTTCAAAGGGGGGTTGGTGGCAGGAACAGACGGCGAAACTTTTAAAACAATAGGGAAATACGTAGAACAATAGTGGAAGAGCTGAGGGCTGGGAGAGAGTTGGAAGGGAACTGATGTCTGGGAAGTAGTCCGCCTATCTGACCTTTTCAATAATCACTATTGATTTTTAAGTGCCCTGTGTTGGCATAGGGGAGGTGATCACGTGCTCACTAAGCTTTTTTTCATCACGATATGACCCTTTTCAGAGGACCTCAATAAATATTAACAACCTTCTAGGTAGAGCTCAAAACGTTTTTTACGACCAGAACCTTTTAGGTAGAGCTCAAAAAGGTTTTTACGACCTGGCCCTTTCAGATAGTACTCAAACGTTTTTACGACCTAATCTGATGGGGGCTAAAGGAAATTTTTGACAACCTGGCCCTTTTAGGTAGACCTATTTTGATGGGGGCTCAAAAAATTTTTACTACCTGTCCCTTCCTGCTAGACATCAATATGGTTTTACAACGTGACCCTTTCAGGTTGAATAAGGTTTTAAAGCTTTTACGACCTGACCCTTTTGACATCAACAAGGTTTTACAATCTGATCCTTTTAGGTAGACATCGGTTTTACCTGTCCCGTCTGGAACTAGCTGATCCTTCTTCGGGAGACCTTTTACAAACTACCCAAAATCCCCTTCCGACCCATACCCGCCTGCAAGTGGTCACCATGCGCACTGTATTGACCTGTGATTTTTATGCGCCAGCAAAGTGTATGGGGAGGTGATCACAACGTCGATACGAATTAGTGGTCATAACGTCGCAAGTGTTTGTCACGTATTAGGCAAGTGTCTTTTTTAGCCTACTGCCATGTGTGAGGTAAGTGCCTGTATATATAGTGAGGCAAGTGTCTTTTTTACCATAGTACCAAGTGTAAGGTAAGTACCTACATAGACTGTGAGGCAAATGCATTCGATGAGGCAAAGGTCTGTGTGCACTGTGAGGCAAATGCTTTTGATGAGGCAAAGGTCTGTGTGCACTCCCTACTATGTTATATGTACCAGTAAAATACAAAACCTGAGAATAACCTTAAAGATTGAGATTCAATATCCAAAATGCAAATATGAGTCGTCCGTCGTCCATAAGCCGAACTTCAAATCAGTACAGGACAGGATGCTGGGCCGCCTTACGACGAGACAGACTTACATTCATTCAAGATCAGTATAACTGAATATTGAAAGACTTGAAGAATAGAAGCGGCATAGACTTTCACCCTGGGGAAAACCGTCTGTCAGCATTGTCATACGGAGTGAAAGTGAGCGAGCTATTATTAGGTTTTCATATTTTTTTCTTCTTTTAGATACTATATTGAGAATTCAGGAGCCACCAGGTCCTCGCTCCTCATTTCAATTTGAATAACTATAAGGGCTGCTTATCAGCCCTGCCAGTGTTTCCCTGGCTTTCACTTGACTTTCTCCCTGAATGCGTATATAGGTACTATCTTAAAAACAATATTTTCTCTTTAATACTCATCTCTGACTGCTTATGTTATATGTTGGGCGACATACGACCAAGGCATTTGGTTTAATACGAGTCTAATAAGTTCATATGCTTTCACTGCACTACTGCACCAGACAAGGCAGAGCGCAGAACACAAGGCATATAGCTACGATCCAACAAGTTTCCAACTTTCAGTGTTTAGTTAGTCTAATTTACAATTTGAACGCTTATTCAGGAGACTGCCCAAGAGATGATTAGTCGAATTCGAGAAGCCTTTATCGAACTATTGGATGAAAATCATTGGATGGATCCGCCAACCCGTCAAGTAGCACGTCAGAAAGCCATGAAAATGAATGAGCGGATTGGATACCCCGAATTCCTTACTAAAATCCCTGAGTTGAATAAAGAGTATCTAACGGTATGTACTGTACTACAGTATGCTTGATTATTTTTGTATATTTCGAAAACCAAATATATAACCTATATTTAATTGGTGAATTTCCTACCATAGTTGGGCGTGTCACGCCTCCATTTCCTTCGAAACATTATAAACATTGGGAAATGGAAAGCGGAGCAAAACCTGGGAAAGCTCCGAAAACCCGTCGACAAAAACAAATGGTCAACCGAGCCTGCCGTGGTCAATGCATTTTATGACCCTAACAAGAATGATATTGGTAGGTCAAAATTCTGTGTAAAATAAACTAGGGTTAACCGACCAATCAGGAGGTTCGACTTTCGAAAAATTGGGGAAACGGCCTTTCTAGAAATTCGAAGAAATGGGTTTACTCACGAACATACAAAATCTTCAATTTTTACACCTTTGATCTATTTCCAGTATTCCCCGCCGGTATTCTACAACCATTATTTTACAGCCAACATTTTCCGAAATCCCTAAACTACGGTGGAATTGGTGTGGTCATCGGACATGAAATTACTCATGGGTTCGATGACAAAGGTCAGTGGCTATCATATATCTCACTCACCTGTTGACCTATCCTTAATTAAATATCCGTTTCTACATGTCTTTCAAGGTCGACAGTTTGACAGCGAGGGTAATCTGAAGGAGTGGTGGAACAATGAGACGATTGGAGCCTTCCGGGCCCAAACCCAGTGTATCATTGACCAGTACTCCGCCTTCACGCTGGACGGGTTCAATATCAACGGGAAAATGACACAGGGAGAGAACATTGCGGACAACGGGGGTCTCAAACAGGCCTATCGGGTAAATAGTTCTTCAATTAAATGTCTCTTCTGAAGCTCTACATCCTCAAGGATAGGGGCCATAAACATAAAGGACGAATAGGGTCTCATAAATAACTTGGTGGAAGTGCTAAACGGAAACGTGGATACGGAAGGTAGAATGGGATTAGGAGTTTTATGTCGGAACTTGAGACTTCTTGAGAGACGGAAGACTTTCACTACTTTCATTGCAAGTCGGAACTGACCGTCTGTATAAAAGCTGCATTAAACCCTTAAGGCTGCTCTCAGGTTTTGAATTTTAGCGGTATCCTGTAATGTTTGAGTTTGATACTGGACAAAACATGGCTCCGGGTAATTTCGCTACCATCTCTAATAGAAATAGGAGATGAAACCGCCGGAGGCATGATATGACATCGATTTACAGATATACAGTTCATCGGTTAACTAGAATCTTCCAATATCATATTTGCAAAATTGAATTTCTATAAATTATCAAACAACATTTTTGCAGATACGCTTTGTTTGATTCTTGTTGAATGATGAACCAATGAATCAATAAGTCATGTTACATGATTTCCAACGTCTGATTGCATATTTCATCTCCATTTTACGGAATGGTAGCGTCGTCATCGTCATCACCCTTGACCATGTTCCGCCCATTAACAAACTTTACAAGATGCAGCTAAACTTTCAAAACATGAGAATAGCCTTAAAAGCTTAATCTTAATCTTGAGCCAGTCTGAGACTCATCCATTATTCAATCAGAGATAAGAAAAAACATGCAGTCAACAGCCGGTCTTTATTACACGCTCCCGTCCGTCTGGGATGGGGGATGAAACGAATCTATTATTCATTCTTTCTACTTAAGGCTCATTTACTAAAGGCCTACAATTCACTTTCATGGCGTTGCGTTCATATTACGATACAAGGGTTTCGGTTTCTACACAGGCATGTCGCATGTCGCTTCCATGCACAACACTACCAATAGCTGGCAAAATAAAATTAATTCAGTTAGGACATCTATATTCTCTGGAGTACTTAAGAAAGCTATTTAAAATAACATAACACTAAGCGCATGTAAATGACCCTTTGATACCATCTTCACATATCTGTCTACAAACATGTTTGTATTACATCTTCGCAAAAAGACACAAATAATGAAGTTTTTTGCTTTCTTGACCAAAGGCGTTCAAGAAATGGGAGGTGCTTCATGGGAGGGAAGAGCTTCTGCCCGGCATGGAGTCTATGTCCCATGATCAACTGTTCTTCCTCAACTATGCCCAAATCTGGTGCGGTTCAATGCGACCCGAAGATGTTCTGAACAAAATTCGGTCCGCAGTTCATTCTCCAGGACCCATCCGAGTTCTGGGTCCACTTTCCAACTCCCGAGAATTCTCCTCAGCCTATGCCTGCCCTCTCAATAGTCCCATGAACCCTAACCGGAAGTGCATGGTCTGGTAGATTCCCTAATTTAAAAAATATAGCAATATGCAGCAGCTAATCACCTGAAATCTGTTCAAATTTGAAATTCGGGTTTATCATGTATGAATGTACCCTATAGAAATGTATATGGTACCACCTAATCCAACCAACACTGTTCGTCGCAGTTTAATGGCTGTAAAGTTCAATAAACGCTTTGGGGACACCAGCAGTGCAGCGGTACCAGTTGCAAGCACGCGCGTCAAAATCAATCACACCCACGCCTGCCACTGTCGAGGCATTATTGGGACTAATAGCGGATTACAATGACAAGGCAAACAAATATACATTTTATTTTCTACTTCTTCCTATACACTTTCCCATATCAATATCAATCATTTTATAATCTTTCCAAACGGTAAGATAATCTAATTTGTCTGCTTGAATTTGAATGGAAATATGGAATTTGAATACAAATATTATGGACAATCGGGCCTGCATTGTATTGTAAATTGTAATGTAATCATACAGTTACATCTTCTAAACAGCCTCGTGCTGGAAATCTGTATCTACCTAGTCCTATATGTAATGTAATACCCATTGTAAGATCAGCTCATAAATCATGATAATTGTACACTTCCCAGACATAAAATTAAATATAAGTTACTTATTGTTATCAATTACGTTTTTCAGAGAGACATTGTAGGTTCGAATTTCGAATAATCCAATATCAATACTAATAAAATCTTTAGTTGAATCTTTTTTGTCTAATCTAACCCTGTCGCTGCTTTCACATATCTGACCTTACACGAATCACATACAATTACGACACGGTAACTTTTAAGTACTTTCTCGCATTTTTGACAGACGATAGACCGCCACCACGGACATACATACACGAACGAACTACTTATTAAATCTCTCTGATATAATTCAAGTTTTAAGTTAAGACTTTAAGACACATTTATGAGATTAAGTAGGATTCTATTTGTATTTATGTAATAATTTATAATTTTTATATTTTCATCTTTACTAGTGTAGCGTATAGCATAAATTATGAGCAAAATCAATACTATGTACGAGTTTCTTGTGGGCTATGAAATTGTTAGGTAAAATCAAACTGGGTGCATTTTACGATAACGAGCTGAAAAAAAATTACGAAAAAAACCTACGTTTCTCTACTGAAATACTGCTGAACAGTAGAGAATTCGAACAAATGTAACATATTTCTGTCTCGATTGAGTGTTCTCGTTAAAAGATTCGATACCCGAAAGAAGGTAACAAACAAAATACTGTTCTTTACAATAACCACGCGCCGCCCTGGGCAATATTGCACGGTTAAACTTGAAATAATGCCGCAGTCTCTTCACTGAAATTAAAATCACCGAAAATTAGATAACAAAACGTGAAGAGTAAAAGTAATTACAAATCAGATATAAGCTGACGCCTACAATGCGTTTCTGACAGGAACATCAACAAGAACTTAAGAATAACTGGAGGGAATAACAAGACTTAAATTGTAAATACGTAATCGTAATACGACAAAATAAAATCCCACAAAAAACGGGTGAGCGGAGCGGTAAACGACACATTTATGACAATTACCTATAACTTATAATTGAGGAACTATCCACACACGACAGTATAGAATCAATGATAAGAAGGAATTAATGGCTATTTCATCGTATTCGTATTCGTAAAGGTATCGATTTGCTTTCGTAAACCGTTCACCGTTTCCGATTAGGTTGGATTTCAGATTTCAGATTATTCTCATATTTTGAATTTTGGTGGTATCTTGGTAGCGTTAGCTACTGTACAAAATATGGTTCCAAGAAATGAGACGGTATCGTTCTAGACCATGACATCGGACGGTTGATGTCGTTGAAAAGCTAATTCATTACCTTATAAATTGATATGGGTACATTAGTTGACATGATGGAAACTGACAATGAGATATGAGATACAGTGCATAATTAACAAGGGTTCAAATTAGGCTCATTCTGGCTTCCAGAACTCTCATGCTCATGTCGATTCAAAATAAAACGAAACGAGATACAACTTTTTACATTAAAAAATTAAACATTTTCAAGCGTAATCAGCTATTCGAAGGGATTTGAGTATATAATTAGTAATTTTAAGGTTGTAAAAAGTGTAACTTTTAATACCTAGATGCGAAAGTTCTCTGATGCCGCAAAAATTCAAAACATAAGTATAGCCTTAAGCTCAGCGTCCAATTCCAGATGCGAGTTAGCCAAAAATTCTCACTTTCGATTACTTGTTTACCGCCTAGTACAATCCACAAATCAATACAATATCTCACTAAAATACGAGCAGGTATAGAAGAGACCCCTCGCCCTATACCTGACCTTTGATTTGACCAGAGACCGAGCTTGAGTATACGTAACTTATTTTGTCTTGCCTGAGTTGTGAGTCTGACATGGGACGCCTATGACAGGACAAGCATAAGTCAAATGTTTATGAGTTCAAAGGAGGTAGAGGCTGAGGACGTGGAGGACCCCGACTCGAAGTGCTTCGTGTCAAAATGAAACTCCTCATCAGAATCATCATGGTCCGGCATGTTGGGTTGGAAGGGAGTGAGAGATTCAGGGCCTGCTGGCCCAGGACTATCATCCCTGTCCGTCGCCGAGGAGAGTATTATTTCAGCTGCCACGGGTTCCGGAATCAAATCTATAATTAAAATTTACACAGAAAACAAGCCCCATTATATCCGAATTATTCGCTTGTAATTTGGCAACAAACGCACACAGATATGTCTCCTATTGAGGTAAATTGTAGCGGTATTTCGTAATACTATAGCTAATGATCAAAACTGTCGTGTGCAGAATAATGACGCTACCGTTTTGTAAATGCGACGAATCAGACTTATTATGTATTGCATAGGCATATGGTATGTCGTTGGACAGCTAACAACCTCGTTTTGACAGAGATCCATTTTACATGAATCCGCGAATATCATTTAAAATATCAAGCACTTTCTTTCGTGCAATAATTTTGCATGTAAAATATAACAAATCTAAAATTAACAGTGTTCCTTTCAACGACATGCCATACGCCATACTATTATTTCCTATTAATTAATTCTGCCATCACAACTTGTGCATTTTCTACTATTACGAGTTACCGCAAAACAACAACACGAGAATAGCCTTAAACTACATCAAATACGAGGAAACGCACTACAATAGAGAGAATTTGTAGACAAAGTTGGCAACTAAAAATATAAAATCAGGGATTTATTGAGTAAACCATGCTGGATAAATCGAAATACAAAGAGAAATAAGTTCAAAGGTCACAAACAAAGCAATATAAATAGGTACTTACAGATACCATACTACACTACACTACAATACTACCTTACGTCAATTTTCAATATTATTCTGTTGGGTGAATAGATTGAAAATGATTTCCCATGGCCATGGCTTGGGTTGCGGAATATTTTGGGCCGGGAGCTCTGTGACCTCCTCAAACTCTGACTCTGACCTACCTTCATGTTGGGACTGGAAGAGGACTGAGACGGTGTCCGGTGGCAGGAGACTGAGAATAGGTCCAATGAGAAACAAAGCGTTTGAGAGCATGAAGACAAGGGTGAGCAAACTCACTTGTGACCCGAGCTTCCCAACCAGAACCCAGATGAGACAGGACATAAGGGTCCACTGTGAAAATTCCAATACAAATGACAAATGGAATTTTAGTACGTAATTCTAATAATTAAAATTACAACACAAAACATAATTGGTAAATTAAATACTCAGAAGTCACTCACCAGGACGCGACTCTGGTCCCGAAGATTTATGTAGTAACAGCCTGCACGTTTGAGCGCTTGCATTCCAGCGTGCTGAAAGTCATAAGTTGAGAGGGTGACCCAGGACTCGTGGTCTGGTGGATCAACCAGAACTTCGGGTCGGATACGATGTTTCCATAAATAGTTCAAGTAGTAGCTAATGCAACCGACGGATAGGACGAAGAGCGGTCGTTGTCCAATTACAAACCTGAGTGGTAAATATCACAAAGAAATATATGAATTATGAATCGAAACTAAAAGCTGGCCAATGAATTTACGGCGCTGAGGCACCTGCAATTGACATTCTGATACTGTAGTGTAGCCAAACATACAGAACTTCTATGCTAGCATGTTTATCAGCAATATTGCACCCAATTATTCAAATGATTGTGAAATTCTAAATAAACATTTTTACGGGTATGCGGGCCGACATCTTACTTTATAAATGCAAAGTGCATTCATCGCATGATTCGTGATTTGTCTTAGCTTTGTTGGTACTTCGTACCCTGATTTCGATAAAGATACCATAATATCAAAGCTAGAAGCTTAGCTAACAGCTTTGGTGAATTAATTCGCCATGTTTTTATTAATCTTAGAAATTAATCTTATGACTGATGAGTATTGTCACTTATTTATTGTTTGTTTTGATTGGCGGTATATCTCTCGAAATGGTACACGAGAGACGAACGCAACTCCCATCCAATGCGCGTACTGAACATTGAATAAATGGACAATAAAAATAGTACTTAAGTGTACTTTTAAGCTGAAATTAAACCACTTAACAAGCACGGGTTTTTTTTTACATTAAAAACAAATTTGAAATTTCATTCTAACACAATTTCTTTAGTACCTAGGTATTTCCTTTTGGTATCCCACTCGCCGATAGTTCTAGTTTTAATAGCATTTAATAAGGTAAATGTAGTAAAATTATGGGAAATGGTAAACGTGCATTGAGAAATGGAATTCCGTGCACTATGTTTGCAATGGCAGTTTTTAGTCAAGTTAGGTTAGGTTAAAACTTATATATACCCACATGACCATAGTAACCTAAGCTATAGAATTATAGGGCAAAAAAGTCTATGTTTTCAGTGTACATTCTATTCTATTAATGCATGAAAAAATGCCACCCGTTAATTAGCAAAAACTTATCAAATGTGAGTGGGACACATTCAACATTCATTCAGCATTTTACATCGAGAAAAACGACGATTTCGTCTTTAAATTAAACTGTGTTTGGTGTTTGACCTTACCACAATGATATATTGAGAGATACGAGTGCCAAGAATGACTTGATCGGTGCCTTCCAGGCCAAGACGTTCGCCAGATTTCCGTCCATGCTGGACACGCTACTGGACTAAATATGAGTTTACGTCAGTTTATAGCACAGATGGACAACAGGTCACAGGTGAGAGACAACAGAGAGTTGCGTGTATGTTTTTGATTTTGGCAACTACGGAGTTACAAGGCCAAGCAAGAAGCCCGAGATCATATGATTTGATCGTTTCTCCGCAAGATCCGAGGAACTAATGAAGACGAAGTTGCGGATACTGCGGAGTGATAATGACAATGCAAAATATAGATGTACGCACGTGAAGGAGGCTCAAGGTGGGAACTTTTCCAGTTTTTCTTCTTCGGAGTCAATCAGATATCTTTTATGTACGATTGTTTGTATTTCGGTATTTCACAGATTGAGTCAAGGGTGGGAAAAATAGGAAGGCAACAGCTGAGGCTCAATCTCGAAACGACGCTATGTTCTTCTATGTCCAGACGAGAAAGCTGCACTAATTCATACAAAATTGCTGCATCTGGATGGTGGATGCTATGCTGCATAGGTAAAATAGAATCTAGTCTTTTAGAATTTAGAATCTAGTTTTTTAACCCTTGAACACATAGTCATTTTGTTAATTTTGTAACCAATTTATTTGAACCTAACATACCCAAAATAAACCTAACATAACCTTACTTATCCTAATTGAGTCACTTTTTAGCGTCATTGCCATTTTTGTCATTCACTTGCCAAACTAATTTTAACCCAAATATTAGTATTATATTTTAATCACAGAACTATGATTTGAAAAATTTTAGGTAAAGCGTTAAACTAAGCGGCGTCAAACCGACATAAATGTATGCATCAGTTAGCTATCGAATGGCGTCAAACCCACATAAATGTATGCATCAGTTAGCTATCGAAATACATATGATAATTGAATAAAACTTTTGAAATAGGTACTATTGTAATGAATTTATTTTATATTCTAAATTGAACTTAAGACTTATGTTATGAACATGCCACTACGTTTTTCAAACCTTGAGGCCCCAAAATATGAATAGGTTAAATCAAACTTTTAAAGTTATAAGTAATTATGTATCTGCTGATCTGAATCCCAGTCAATTACACCAATCCAAATAATACTACTGTTCGAAACCGAATCGTTTATTATTTTAGCTCATCATTATCTTCTACTTCGTGCCTTGAAATTGAATATTAGGTAATTCAATGAGATTTTTATTTTGAAACATAAAATATGCT
>JAQFYT010001506.1:0-16186 GCA_034694925.1 Ceratophysella denticulata
GCAGAATAAACTTGACCAAACCTAACTCGGACTAAGAAAAATCCGACGACTAGGACTCGTGTACAAGTGTGAGAACGTCTGAGTCGAGGAGTGGCTCTAGTCACTCTGCGTGATTTTATAGGCAAGTCTCTCTACTGCACTCAATGTCGTGAGTCAAGTCATTCCCCGCCGTTTGCACCTTTGCACCAGTGGGAATTCCCCGAAAAGCCGTGGCAACGCCCCTATGTGGATCTTGCTGGCCAGTTCCTCGGCCAGATGTGGCTCGTCGTCGTCGACGCCCACAGTATGTGGCCGGAAGTATTTTGTCTCAACAACAATTCCACCGCCACACCCATCATTTACCGAATTCGCGAATGTATCATCCGATTTGGTATTCCGGATCTAATCGTATCCGACAACAGAACGCAGTTCACGTCCGAAGAATTTCGGGACTTCTTCAAGTCAAACGAAATACGCCATCCTACAAGTTCCGTGTATCACCCCCGTTCAAATGGAGAGGCCGAGCGCTTCATCCAGACCTTCAAAAAGCCAGCGTGGAGGTTTCCAAGTCGTCCGGCGTCACCCGCGGAAACTGGGAATTGGTATTGCAACAATTTTTGTTCACTTATCGTTTAACTCCCTATTCAACAACAGGTGCTGCTCCATGCGAGTAACTTCAGCGTCGTAAACCGAAGTGTCTCCTGGTTCGGCCCAATGTCTCTGTGTCAACAGCCGACAGTCAGAGTCGTCAGAAGCCGAGTTTTGACAAGAAAACTCGGATCAGAAATTTTGAGGTTGGACAGCGGGTTGGGGTAAAGACGTTCTCGAAGAACGAACCCAAGTGGTCATTTGTACCATCCTAAAGCGTAAAGACCCTGTACCTTTTGCCGTGTGTGTTTCTAGTATTAATTACAGGCGCCATCAGGACCTAATCCTGGATGCAGGACCCACATTCCCTTTCACACGAGCTGAAAAATAAGATGTTGAGGATGACGAGGCTCCCGTCGTGCCGCCCTCGCCAGTCAAAAAGCCGGCTACTCCAAGACCAGGAGAGCCCGTGCCAGTCAATTTTGGGGGAGAGGACGAGATAGAGCGGATTGAGTTGGAGTCAGATGATGAAGGCCAAGTGGAAGATCCTGCTCCAGCTCATCCACCTCAAAGTCCGGTTGAGGAACCAGAGCGTGAGGGCACTCCTTATGAAGAGCGTCAGAAGAGGAACCGTATCCGCGTTCAACATTATCAAGCCGGATTCCTATAATACATTTATTTAAATACACACATTTAAATAGTTGGTCATGGGTTAAGATTTAGAGTTTGCAATGTGATTCTCCCCGAGTAGCGAGAACAACTACATTCCTAACCTATCCTTGTTCTTTGTGTTGTGCCTTTGGGAAAGGCCAAACACCCTTGTACAATACGTCGGCTTCGTCCACCGACAGTCGGCCTTGTCCACCGACCCTGGGTCACCATCGTCATAACCTCCTTCTTCCTGTCTTACCTATCAGTCCTAGTAGTAGTTGGTCGAACTACAAGTCGGAAAGTTGTAGTGTTTCCAGCGCTGTCTAGTGGTGAGTCCTGTGCGTCTCACGCAGCCTAGCTTATTGCATGCGGACAGCCGCATGCTATACAGATATACGCCCCGTCGGCATTCTGTATTGGTACTCCTATCTGGTAACAAGTCTGTACATTACTCCACATTAAGTTGTAATTAAAGTAATTCCTGTGTCTATCTAATCGTCCTAGCGCGACTAATTAGTAGAGCGCACATACACTACAGTATCCTTATCCGAATGAATAATCCAATTTTTAGTTAAAGAATTCCACATTTTGCAAGACCTGAATTTCACAGATTTTGTAAAGGTTTCCGAGCTACAACTATCAATTTGAAGCAAGGGCATAGACGTAGAAGAGCGGGTATTCAGGGAGAGTTGAAAAAATTGATTGAACTCAAATTCAGACGATTTCAAAAAAGCAAGGACGTACTTACGTACTACGGACAAGTCCACACATACCATTCCTCTACGGTCAGAAATTTAAACTTAACAAGGAGTTCATCTCCAGTTTATCTCTAGAATAATACAGTACTACGGTTGTTTCTATTATATTTAAATTTTCTCCTCATCTTTCTAAATAGCCATGTAACCTATTCTTCGTGTAAAAAAACGTCAAGGCGAATAAAACGCTTTACAAATCAGTATAGCCTAAATAACGCACTGCTAACATATAGTACACTAAATTACATGTAATAATTATAATTGTGGGCATAGACCTCTGCGGAAAATTAGCTAAGGAACAGAAAATTAACTTGATAACTACACGAAATACTTCAATAGTTTAGTGAAAGACTTCGTAAGATGAATAGATACAGAGAAAGTGAACTGCAGCTAGCTTAGAAACTTTTACCGCGTTTTAATCAAAAAAGTAAATAATAATTTTTGTTTGTATAAACTAGTTTCAAAAACTGACAATGAGTGTGATTACACAATTAAAGACAGAACCAAAATATAATAAAATGGTATTCGATCTAATAAAGAAATAATTTCCAATTTGCGTTTGGAGTGTGGTTGTAAACATTAGTCGCTTTCTCAGGATAGGATTTACGAAAGGGATTCGAGAAATTTCTTTGAGCAATTCATCCGACTGAGAACTGAGTCGACTTGAAAGATTAAATATGAATATTGGAAATAATACAGCAATATAAAGTTCTATTAGCAGAATAACTACTACCAACGAGCTGAGTTGTTCGTGATAAGAAATAAGTGCAAAAAGCGAAAACACGGCTAAGAGGAAGAAACAGGATGCAAACGATGTAATTAAACTGCGTGAGATGGATTGATTGCAAAAGTTATGTATTAGCTGGAGTTGGGAGTATGTTCTTAATATTGATTCAGACGGTTTGCCATTATGAAGTTGTTTTCTGAAAAACAAAAAACATCGGAATTCATGCTGTTTTCAAGTTATAGGTAATTTGCATGTGAATGAAAATATTACAAGAATACCTGAGCAATCGAACGTGTCCAATTAAACTGACGAGAGGGAAAAAGTACAGTACAATTACAATGATCACAATTCGCCAAATACAGTAGACTTGCCAGACAATCCAAATTGCGTAAATATATCCCGACCAGTGCCCTTGGCCGAAATGGTAGAAATAGATGTTATCCATTGTATTTGCCAGGAATGTCAAATATAATCCGAAATCTAGGGATTCAATGTAGGATGTTACATCTAGCATGTTCACTATTACTCGAAGAATAAGATCTTCCTTGTAAACCTCTTGACGGTAATCATCTGTGAAAACAATGAGCGGTTATATTCTCACAGAATTTTAATCTTATGAAAAAGCTCTATCTCCATATGACCGTTTAACGTCTTATTTTAGAGTTTTCCGCTCACACCACACTCCGTCGTTATGTATATGAGACTAAATGGGAAGGATGCCATCTTTGGACGTGAGTTGAAGGAAGATACTGGAATAATTTCCTTGCCTTCCAGGTATGCTCTATTTTTATTAGACCTCACAATATTTAACGAAATCGACGGCGAACATAACCAAGCCAGGATAGCTCAGGCTGTAGAGCAACCTCTCGTTGTGAGAGGACTCCCAGGGTCGTAACCCTGAAGGCTAGGTAGTGGATTTTCTGTAACATAGAATTGTCACGCTGGGTGCGGCTCTGTGGATACAGACAAAAGTCTGTCGGTAGTCGGTACGGCACCTTGAAACTGTAGTTGTATCTGGTTCCTTCTTTCCCTTCCTTATAAAAATTCCCAATCTCTCTAATTTAACTATCTCCTATCACGTATCATCCTCTTTCCTATAACGCAGAAATTCAGTTTCCCTCTTTCGTTCTCCTCGAGCTTGCTTAAAAGCGATAAGCTCGGGAGTTAAAAGTCGTTCCATATCCTGATTGCTCCCTAAGGCCCTCCTGCCAATGAAAATTCAGGTCAATCGTAGAGAGATGGATAGTGTAATATGGGTTTCCATAAACGCCAATGAGTCTAATGAAACTTGCTTGTTACGGCAGTGCTCGGGTTCATTTCCAGTTCCTATTCCGCTAAATTTGCCTTTTACTGGATTGGGTGCTTCAGTAGTTGGAAATAAGTTGGACATCCCACTCGGGACCGACTTTACTACCCAGAGGCACGAGGCACCCTGCTTTGGCAGGGTGTCCAAAACGAAAAGAAGATCCTTAGGAAGTTGCTATATTTAATCGACCAGCATCTTGTGGATAACAAGGTGACACGTACTTGATCGTAAATAGTTCAGATTTGACTAGGTCGAATGTGTTAAATATTGTGACGGATATTTTAAGTTGAGCAAATTGGGAAGGCAATGAGCTTATGAAGTATAACACTTGATCCGCTTCCCCACAATACACATTCAGACAGAGCGTGGTTCTGACCAAAACATATTTGATTAATTTCGGGATCGACCATTTCTGCAGTATTCAAGTTCCCTCCGGTTAGCCTTTGCTTTATTTCGTAACGAGTGGCAGCAATTTTGAGGACATTCTTACGTCAAGAAGAAATGAAGACAGACAGCAGCGAGCGAAAGCATGTTCACTGATAATATAACTCAGGAAATATGTATTACCTGGTACCTACAAATGCAATCTGTGAAAGATACAACGCTTTCAATCACTTACCGTCTTTCCGTTCAAATACCAGAAAGGTATTGGCGAACAGTGCTATGTCGTGGCGATAAAGATAGAAATAACCTTGAAATATTACAATAATTGCAAAAAAGAAGAGCATTAATAAAGGAATCAGTAATTCTGAAACTTTGTCCAAATTCTCAAGGCATGTCAGAGATCCGAGAATGAAAGTTGGAATCAGAACAATTACGTTTACTCCAAATTGAAGTAGTACTGGAATTATAGTTTTTGTTTCTTCAAGAACGCGAACTTGATTGAGCAATGAATCCCAGCTAAGAGGAAAGATTCTAATGGATACCAATCGTCTAATTGTCCTGGCAACAGTTGATTTAAAATAATTAAATATAATTCCTTGCAGATTTTCAAATTGTTTTAAATCCATTTTGAAAAGGATGTTTAACTTAATTCCGTTAAATGATTTGAACTGAACCATTATCACTTTAGGACGGCTGTGATTCGAAGCAAGGGAACTGGAAAGTGTATCTAATGTCACGTTCGGGAAAGTTATATAACAGAGGTAAAGCAATAACTTGTTATTAGAGGTTTAAAAGGAATTCGAACTTATCAGTCATCTATTTACCCCTACTGTCAATTATTTGGTGTACGTAAGCCACACTCCACGTATCTGGTTCATGCATCCGGATAATTATAAATATTTATATTATAATTGAATTTTATGGTATTGAATGAAAAAGGAAGATATTCTACCTCGTAACCACCAAGAAATTGCTTTTCTAATTAGATTCATATATCCTGTTATATATCGAAATCCAACACATATGATTGCCTTTGGTGGCTCAATGACATCATTTTGTATTCCCGATGGAATCCACACTCCTGAAACGAGATCTTGTGGTTGTGATTGAGAGTCGTAGAACTGCTAAAATATTTGCACTCTCTAAATTGAATTTTAGATATTTCAAATTTTTATCCGAAATTCCAGGACTATAGAATATTAGCCATTGCACAATGAAATTGTGTAAGCTTCTGTGACTCTAGTCCGACTAGAATCTCGAGTCTCAGCATAAGAGGCAGCATAGCTATGTGGACTGTGGTCCCAACAACCTTACCTTTTGCCTGAGCTATATCTCCTGACAATTGAATGAAAGAAAGAATGAAAGTTTTTGTTGTGTTTTATTGAGAATGATTTTTCACTCAAAAGCTTAGTGATGAACATTTAAATTTTCTACAAGCGGTTGACTCTTTCATATTCTGTTGCCGGCAATTAAATCCACTCGAAGTGGCTATAACAATCCTTTAATCAGTATATTTGTCAAGAAAATCAACTATGCAGTATCCGACAGTTTTTGACAATTCATTCGTTCGCTATTGAAATTAGTGCTATCACCCATTAGCTCAAAGTATTGGATTTGTTTACGGCTCCGTCCCTCGGTGGGTAATCTGAAATTATATAAATTCAATCTGGGTTCCACTGTCAGCTCGCGGCCCGTGGGGAGATGCCTCAGCGATGTAAAATGTCTTTCGGGCTCTGGCATTTTCAAGTTTTACCATTGCGCGCTGTGGCTGTTTTACATAGGCCATAGCTCGACACCAGTATGAAACCATCCATTTTCGGGCTGTGGTAATTTATAAACAACCATTGCGGGCTGTGGACGGCCAAAGCCCGTAGAAACGAAGAATTCCGGGCTTTGGTCGTTTGAAAACGACCATTGCCCGCTGTGGTCGTTTATTTCGCTCAATGAGCGATTTCGGGCTCTGAGCCTTACGTATATATAAGTTACGCTGCACTCGATCTCCATCTCGATACCTAGGAGGTGATAAATTAAAATAATTAATGAGCGGTTGATGCTACGATCCGTGGTTTTTGGAAAAGCTTTCTTCATTATTTTTTTCATTTGAGGTTCTCGTTATTCAATGCCAACAGATAATTATTAATTAAAATCGAAATTCAATGGTTATTAGGTTTAGCTAGAGTTTGATATGGGCAACAGAATATGCTCAAAATGCTTGAGAACATAGTAATAGATGCACAGTAAACAATTGAAAGTGAAGCTAGAATAACGCTTGACATAACCATGTATTTGTGGATTTCAAAGTTATTGTTAACAATAATTGCTATTCTGGCTAGCACCAGTGAATCCAGTCAACAGAATGTGTCATTCCCGGTAAATGTCATAAATGAGTGTCAGAATTATTCCGCGGAATATGCTAACACCACTCATGTATGTGGGCAACAGCCGGACTTTGAAAATTCCAGGATGAAAATTTCAGTTGGCAGAGTAAGTCAGAATAATCGATACAATTAGATACTCTTCTGATTATAATAAATGAGTTGTGTTTATGAAGGAATGGAAGGTTGGAAATCAAAATGAATTTCAAGAATTTGTAAACATGACACTGGAAACTCGACAGGCATTAAAATCAGTATCGATTTCATCCACGCGCATTGAAGCGAATATTTTGTTGACGGCTTTAGCAGGATGTATCAACTTGAAAGCTCTTAACTTGACCGATGTTAGTTGGGACGGTAAATTTACTACCAAAGTTCACTTACCCAAGTTGAAGACTTTCACCTTCATTTCGAGCCAATTTGACCGCGTGTTCTCAACAAATGAATTGATTTCAATACTATTTTTCTACAAGGAGAACAAGAACTGGAAGAAGGACATACAGAAATGGACAACTGTTGACTTTGTGATTGGATTTGATTCCTCATGGAGGTGGAGTCAAATCTTAGAAATTACAGGAAGTAATTTAATTCTGCGGTACGTTTCCGACCCAGAGTTTTTAAATCACATTCTCAACCAAAATAGGAGTATTGAAAGTCTTACCTTGGAGCGTACGGTGGTTTTTGGAAATGTATGTACTCAAGTACTTTCAGAATATCCGGATTGTCCACCTACAACATTTCACTTTAGTTGGAGCTTACGTGTCCGAGTTGCTTGGTAATTGCACAGCAGCAGAAAACATTCGTATATCTGCTTCTGTACGTGAGTCCGTGGATTTGGGAACCTGGAAACCGTCCGGCAATCTAAATTCACTTCAATTGCATGGAATTAGCTTTCGGTGGACTTGCACCGGCCTACCATTGTATTTCCCAAAATTAGAAACATTTTCTATAGCAAACGCTGATTTTATTCCTTCATTGGTCAAGTTTACTTCTGCACTGAAAAGCTTCACTCTCTCGCAAGTCAGCATTCTGGATGAAAATATTGATGACATGTTCAAATTACTAAACTTCACACAGCTCAGAAATCTTGAGTTGTGGGGTGTTTTAACAGGAATTGGAAATAATGTCCGTCAGGCTGTATTAGACATTTCTGTAATACCCAACGCAAAGCTCGAAAAACTGAGTGTCAGTGATTGTGAAATTACTGCATCTAAAATAATACAAGTTACACAAATCGACAAACTGTCATTTGAAGGTTGTCATTTTCACAGTGAAGTTGAGAGAAACTTTTCCTATTTCTTTGGAACTGCAAAAAGCATTATCCTGAGAGGAATGATGACTCCAAAATTGTTATTGCAAGTATTAAAAACTAATATCCATGAACTTTCATTTTGGTTTAACTGGGATTCAGAACAGTGTTCTCCTGAATACAACGAGGCAGTAGATTTTCTTGAAAGTGCAGGAGTTGTGGAAAAATATGTTTATATACAATTGAAAACCCCAGCAAATGAAACACGGCTAAAGAATACAACAAGTTACTACCAGAGATCAGGTTTATATTGGGATCTTTTTGCTGTATACAAAATTGGCATATTCTCTATTTGCGGTTTTGGGCTTTTTGGAAATTTTATCAGTGCTCTGGTTCTTTTTCAGCCCGAAATGCTCAAACTCACTAGTAGTTATATTCTTTTATGTCTGGCATTTTGGGATTCAGTCTTTTTAATAACCGCACTCGGACAGAGTCTTGAATATCTACTCGATTTGAAGTCATTCCAATATATCATTACGCATGTGCTGTACCCCTTGAATAAAACAGGTAGGTTAATATTAAATTTATGTAGATATACTAAAATTATTACAATAACTCTTAAAAATCAATGAAATGCTTTTTTTCATTTATATTTGAAGCATACACAGGTTCTGTATATTTGACCCTACTGCTGACCTTTGATCGTTTCATTGCCGTATCGATACCACTCCGTGCCAAGACGTTACTCAATAAAAAGCGTACGCTGAAGTATATTTCAGGGGTTTGTATGTTCTCCGTACTATTCAACTTTCCACGATGGATTGAGTCCATTCAATGGAAATATGCATATGAAGATAGACACTGGAGTTTTAACAATGTCCCGAGTATTTCCATATTTGACGAGTATTGGACCATATATCATCTCTGCATGTGGATTCTATTCATGTACATCCTTCCGTTCGTGCTAATGATGACGCTCAACATTAAAATATGGATTCAGGTAATCTCTTGACTTTTGCAAGCAGTATAAAATGGTCGGGACGTATTTCCAATATTCTCTACATAATATATTTTTGTATTCAGATCCGACGTGCAAATACAGTCCGGCGAGACTTAGCTGGACAAACAAGAGAAACAGATACTTCCGTAACCAAAATGCTAATTTCAATTGTTCTATTATTCCTTATCTGTAATTCCTTGAGTGCATTTATAGCCATTATATTCTATTTATATACAAATCAGAGTGTAACACTTAGAGAGTTCGCAGCTTTCCAACCACTTTTAGTCAACTCCGCTGTCAATTTCATAATTTATTGCGCTATTGGCAAAAAATTTCGCAGTGAGTGTATTATATTATTTCTTCGAATTCTTAAATCAATCGGATGCAACACTTCAAGGAGAACAAGCCAAAAAACTGGAGGGATCACCGTTAACAATTGAATTATTTAGTGAACCGGCAAACAATAAATGTAAGACAAATTTACCATAATTAATTAACTTAAGCCCATAATATTTAACTTACTATTTATTTTAAAAGAAATATAATGAAAAATTAAAATTAATATTTTGTGAATACCCAACGTTTTAAATTACATGCACAGAAGCAGAACTACATAATTGGTAACCAGGCCCAAAAACAGTGGAATTGTCGTATACTCGATAGAGTGAAGCCTAAACGGACTAATATTGAGTGGAGCACAAGATCTGAGCAACATCCGGTCTTCCTTTTCCTTGACCAGACACTTGAGCTGTTCCAGGAATTTCTTGGACTGGAGATGGAATTCCGCAATTGGAAAGTACAGCAGGCTAGTGATTCCAATGAGGAACGATAGAACTATAATGAAAAAGATTAGCTGGTAAACAGAGCTATTCGGTTGTTTGATGAGCACAAATGCGTACACAGATGTAGCCATGAGCGACGTGATCTCTTCTAGAATAACCAAGTATCGGAACCAGTGATTGAGTCGTGATGTAAAGTCCTCAATTCTCTTGTAGACGAGGATAATGGCTGATTTTGACGTCTTTCGACTCGTCCTAGCGACATTCATTAGCTTTTCCAAGCATCCCGAAATACTGATAGAGATTAGAGCAAGCAGTAGAAAACCTAGGGGTATTGAATTCAAATCAGGGTTATTCATGTCATGCTGCTAATTCAAATTTCCGTGCGGAAAAATTCGCTTTGTACCTAAATCAGTTGGCAAACTATGGAACAGCAGCAATCATGCTCAAAAGTGCAGTGAAAATTAGTTTAAAACACACCCTAGCATGGGAATTGCATAGTAACAGTTTAATTTTGTTAAGAAAGTACATTTTGTAATTTTCGTTCACTAATTATAAAAAAAAAGATTTTGCTGTGACTTTAAAAGTATTGGAAAAGTAAAAATTTGCTGGGGAAAAGGTGAGGTGTCCCCGTAAAACCATTCTGGTATCAAAAATTTATAATTTGTAGCGCATCTAGAGGCATAAAGGACAATTAAATTAGTTATCGAATCAGGAATCGTAAAGAATATTATTCGTCCAATACCAACCAGTATACAAATTATAATTGTTAGTTTGACCGAAAATTGTTGCTTTCTTGAACCAAGGTTAAACTTATAAACACTAGGTGGACTGTTACAATAGTTCTTTCTACTTCAGCGCTGGTCCGTAGAATCATGAAATTTTCGCTGAATATGATTTTGCGCTATGAACATACGTTGTACCTAGGATGTAGATTCCGTTGATGAACAGAAGGAAGAAACATTCAAACACGAGGAAGAGCGACTTTACAAGAATGCTGACGACGAAGCAGTCGTAGCTGATTCGATTGAGCTTAAAAAATGCATAGATAAAAACAGGAAACCTGGGATCGAACCAGTAGAGGAGCACAAGACCGAATGACCCCAGACTTATGTTCAAAACAAATACTCTGAATCCCAGAATAAATTTCTTAGCTCGTTCATCGCAAATCTCGGGCTGTCTGAATCCGAAATCTGTCAAAAAGTCAATTAAAGATTCGTTGTTATTTTCTAACACGGAAGCATAATCCACAGATACTAATTGTAAGACACAAAGAAACATTACGTAAAAACATTCAATACAACACAGCAAACAAGAAAACAAGAAAATTTATGTTTGGTGAATTTGTCCAAATCTAGTCTAATCCGATATTACGCATGTTTCTGAGTGTGTTATAATTTCTTTCGCAATGTCGTTGGTGTCATATTTTTTGCAACTGTATCTTGCGCTTTAATTTCGAAATTTCAAAACGTTTTGCCTTAAATTAAACATACTGTGCTACCTTGAATAAAGTATTCCAATTTAATCCAGGCATTGAGTGTTTCTACAAGCTCAACGGCGTTCAATTGGAAAATGAAAAGGACACTTGTGATGAGGAGAAATATGAGTATCCAGCTTGCCTGAAGTATCAAACTATGCTCAATTGGCTCATACTGCTGATCAGTAATGACATTGATTGTGGTCAGGATAAAATTTTGAAACAAGATATAGGGAAACAGACACCTGCACAACAAGTTCTGCCATTTAAAGAATTTGTTTGATTTTTGAACCAAGGATTTGGTGGCTAGGTGAAATCTGTACGGAAGAATCCCGCTCTTAAATTGAAAATCAAAGAATATTTGATAGAATTCAAAAAATTTAGAAACGCTTTGGGAATTGACAACTTTTGCCATGACTGACGGAGGTCGGAAAACGAAATGATGAATTCATTCTTCGACACTTCCTCGCCTTGACTTCATTAGGTAGCACTCCAGGATAAACGCCATTATAATACGATTGAATAAAAAGAATAATTCACTTTATTGAACGCATTTCTGTTATCGATCAGGACAACATTTCCCTATTCATCTTGTCTAAACCATTCACACGGTTTATTGTTTATGCCTTTCGTATAAAATTGATTATTTTAGGTATTTATTTACCATACCATTGCTTTTCCATCGAATTGGACCTATATTGTACCGAGGAAAACGTCCTAGAATCGTTATAGAGGGAATATAAATTTGAGCAGCGATTTGCCTATCTCCGTACGAATCTGCTTAAGAATAACGGCATTATGAAATCATACTTTTATTCGACGATTCACAGACTAAATTACTTTAGATTTGTGCGTCAAAAGAGGAAAAGTTGGTAAATTATTTAAAATTATTACTCTTTTTATCTCTGTAATGGACATAATGCGGAGAATTACATGGAGAATGATTAGGTATTGTAGCAAGCCTTAGATTTAAATCTAGATCGCTAAGATTGGCTATTTGACTTGATCTTTATCTGTAAAGGTTTGCAGTTTGCACCACATTGCGGTAAATGCTAAACGATTACCGTGAGGAGAGAACTTTCAATAAAATACCTTGGTACCAGTAGGTAACGTACACTATAGCATATTATTTAATGTAAAACGGATTTAAATGTTTTGTTCTTCCTGAGAATTTTAACTGCTTTTTGAAAAAAGGCTTGTCATTTTTTTAAAGCATTATGTGTCACTTCGAATGTTAACATCTAAATTTTCTTTCTTAAAGACTTTGACTAAGCTTAAAAGAAATAATCTATTCGCTTCAGAGAAATTTAATCCCGAAACGATTTTCGTCCATTTTGAACAGGATTGAAAGTAAATGTTGATTTCTGAGTGCTGCTTCAAGATTTTGAAAATAAAATTCGCTTCCCAAAGATTTCAATTTCGTAACAATTTTACTGCAATGCAAATGGAATTAATAGAAACTGATATTTTGAAACGAATAAACCCGATGGATCATGCCATAATCATAATACCTTTTGGCCAGATACGAAATGTTGTTTATGTTTCTAAAAGTAATATTGCAAAAAATGTGTTGGCAAGCTTTCACCCATTAACTTTTAAAGTCATCCAATCATGTAACGCCCATTCTCACTGGTGGAAACACTGTTGATTACTGCATTACGAGTATAACTGTTTTGTTAGCTAAACATGTAAATTCTTTAGTGAAATGGACAAATGTTTTCTGGTATGACTAAAATTTTGAATGAAACTAAAATCATTTGCTTGGTTTGTATAATAATTAAGCACAATAAAACTTTGTTCAATAGGAAAGAACACCGCTATAGTATGGTACATCAAAGTAAATGCGTTCAGGGGCTTTAATCTCTCTACAAATCACAATAATTCTACAAGAATATTATCGCGTTATGCTGCGATTATTGTACGTTCTGCGAAATAGGCAGTTTTAAAAAGAAATAGCAGGCTATTAATATTCTTCAGTACCTATCTATCTAGGAAACATTGTTTGAAAATTGGTAAGGGTTAGTAAGCCAGGATAGCTCAGTCGGTAGAGCAGTCTCTCGCTGTGAGAGGACTCCCAGGGTCATGCCCTGAAGGCTTGCTAGTGGCTTTTCTGTTACATTAGAAATGCAGCGCCGTATGCCTCTGTGAATGCTTCGGCTAGTACGACACACGGTTCTACATATGTGCTAGTATGGCACACGGTTCTATGTAAAAATGTAACTATTTCGTTTCAATTTCTCATGTAAATTAAAAACAACCTTTCCTAATCTCTTCTCCTAATTAGAAAATTAGAATACATGTCAAAGTAAAGAAAAGGCCTGTTTCACTGTTCGACCCCTTAGCTCATCACTTTTAGTCCTGACGTACTGTGTAGGAGAAGCTGGTCAAATCTGTCTGCTATCTCACTTCATTATAACGTGGATACTCGCAGTCCCAATATTACTATCAGATTTGTGCTGCCTTTGAAGTCAATGCCATGACTAAAGTATGAGGAATGACTCGTCTGCTACGTGGTTTTATTTACCATCCCATCTTCTATCTCTGATTTTCCAATTGGATCCTAGTTTAGTGTCTAGGTATGTAGCTGGAAAGAATATGGATGACCGTATAAACATACACAAGAGGAAATAAAAAAGCATTTTTACAATTTTTTTTTATATTCCTAATTCCATAGAGTCCAGCTCTTTATAAGTCTCTTATGACTTTCCGTGAGGTTATTACAATCTGGAAGAACGCGTATCAATAAAGGAAGATATAATTTCAGAGTAAATCAATTTATGCGCCCCAATCTCTATCCACAAATAATGTGTAGCGTTATACTGCATTTTCTTTTTAGAAGAAAAAATACGCTTACAAATAGAGATAAAAAATAGTGTTACAAACGTAAATGTGGATCCATTTTTTTTCAGACAGGTTCTCATAGCAGTGAGCTAGGCTAGTCTAATCGACTCCTGCCTGGCCCTTTTTGACTGATTAACCTACACAGAGAGACAGAGAGAATATAGTACGATCATTTCTATCATTAAAAGTAAGCGATTTTTTGCTCCTACTTTCGTTTCAACACAGTAAAAGTGAAGTGTGAACTGTAAAACAAGTTTTGCCCTAAACTAAAATCAGTATTTCAAGTCGTTCATTGATTTTATTGAAATTAGTTACGTGATTTATGCTAAGAAAGTTTAGGGTAGGTTAGATTGTGGTTAAGGTTATGGTGTAGGAAAAGTGTATTCAGGTTAAGGTTAGGTTTAAAAATCCGAAAACAGAGGGGAACGTAGTTTTTTTAGCACAAAACTTGTCAAAAAGTTTCGGGAAAAACTGATGTAAATTAGGGCAATTAAATTGACACCCTTTGAATACGACACGACTCATTCTATCAACAGTGCTGGTAATCTCTCTCTAGAATATCGTTATTTTGTAGGTCAGTGTGTGTGAAAGCTGATGCATCTACTCCACAATGACGGAACCAGTGTTACATGTCTACATATTTATTTTGTTTATGATTATGATGTGATGCGGTAGGACTAAATTAACCTTGTTTTAAATCTCTACTCTAACCCTAAGCCACGCGCTGACTATGCATTCTGATCCTGTCAACCTTCACAATAATTAAAAAAATTCTTGACATATTAGATTAGTTATTAGTTTCGAATTTTGATTTTCAATGATTTATTATTTTTGCATGTAGGTATATAAAGATGTTTAGCTGTGCCTGTAATTGGCATTTATTGTTTAGTATACTTACACATTTATTTACCTTATTAGGAGCACCATGTCTCCCACAATTTGTCGATTGAGCCCGTGTCAAGGTCAGGATAAAAAAAGAGTCTCATCCCCTCTGGTTGACATTTGACCTCAAGTCGGTCACAATATCAAATGATTATAACTTTTACTTAATTTGATAACCATTTAGACTAAAATTAATTTTATATGAAATTTTGAAACTAAAGTACTGATAAAACGTATGTAAAAAACTTCTGAATTGAACATCGGGTAACGAGCTAGTGAAGCATGTACTCGCACGTAAGCTATAAAACCCTATAGTGTTGACCTTTAACAGCTATGTTTTAGTCGAGCTCTGCCTGCCTGCAGCGAGCATATATAGTAAATATAAGTAGTATATTATATACTGTAATAATATAATAGGTGCTATCTCTGCTGGGGTAAATAATAAAGTGACAAGAATACATAGTGTGCTTTCTTAAGTGTAGATTTAATTGTCTATTAAATTAGAGTAACCTCGATAATAAATCAGTGTATGACGGCAGCTTGGGTCCAGATGAGATGGTATGGTGGCCGTTGTGTTGTTGATCGAAGCTTTTGTTTAGAACTTTTTCTTTGATCTTCCATACGCAGTTATTAAGGAGACCTGAATAATAATAAGCTTACATTGACTTTTGAGACCTTTCTTGACTCCTAAATTATTGGTTTAAAAAATTAGATGATTAATGATTTGATTTGCTATTATGTATTTCAATTTATAAAGACACTGGTTTGAATTCGGATGATGATTTCAAACTGTGCATTTATTTTATAACCATTGCGTATAGGTGTGTAACAGGAAATAGGTCATAATTCATAATAAAAATCCATGTAATAACAAATTCTAATCGAGCCATGAAATGTGTTTTTTTTTACATTCTGATATATTTTTATAAGCACAGATATATTTGGCCTAGGCCGGATACATCTGGCCTAGGCTGGATATATCTAGCCTGGAAATACAAACGGCCTGTAACATATATAAGTACCCTGGACTACTGCGAGTATTGAGACTTTCACATCCAATAGTGTCAACGAACGAACAGACAAACAGACTAAAAGAACGGAACCATCCTAAGATAAAAAAAAAAAAGGTTAAGGTTTTTTATTAACGTGTCAACGCCCATTTCAGTGCGTGATGCATTGGTTTCTTAGGCAGA
>JAQFYT010001507.1:0-16172 GCA_034694925.1 Ceratophysella denticulata
TTTCCTGGGATATGCATATTTTTTTTGGAACTTCTTTTATTTGCTTAGTGACGATCGGAACATATTCATCGAACAAATGTTAGGTTAGGGAAAACGAATGAGTCTAGAAAGTGTTCTATAGTTGATGTGGATTCCGATATCCTGCTATGATATCGTGTATTTACTTGTAATGGAAGAGAAAGACGCTCCGATTTGGAGAAAGTCAAGCCCGAGCCCTGCGTGAGCAAGATGGGTGCGAAGGAAGACCGCCTTTGAACCAATACGAGTATTCCTTTCACGAATCACAAATACTGTACAGTACATGCAATTGATTGAAGGCTTATTATTAAACGAACCGCAAAAATGCTGAAACTTGCCGCTAAACGTATTCTGACTCCGTATATTTTTCGGCAATTCACATTTCTGAAAAAGTTTGATTATGTCAGGTTAGGTTAGACCAGGCGCCAGATTTTTAAGCTTTTTTTTCGCCGAACATGTGCAAATTAAAAGTCGGAACACCTTTGTCGGCGCCATTAAATGACACCCATGATTGAATTTCCAATGTTAGTATATGTTTGTTTGGAGTATGAATTTCAACGCAGGTCTACTACAGGATGCAATAGAAGTTGATGTATTAAATAAATTGCCCATCCGTTCTCCCAATTTTGGATCCTCATTTAATAATAGATTTTCATGCAAAATAAAAGAAACTAAATATGATTTGCATGAGATAGGATTATCAGTAATTACAGTACAATTTAAGAGAGATTGCTTACAACTATTTATTAGAGCTTGGGACAGAGTCAAAAAGCTGTTTCTGTTTCTACAGCATGGCGAAAGTCGGAATTAAGATTAAATTCGGAATGTTCTATAATAGGGAGAATTTATTTGTAATACTATGTGAGACGTGTGAATATCTATGCATTCATTTTGAAGGACTGACACAGAAATTTGAAATGAGTTGAAGAGCCATGATGTTGGATTTGCATAGATTATTTAGGGTTTAGGAAGGGCGGTGGTGGGCTCGTAGGGGGGTGGAGCTTCGCTGACATGGTAGGGCGGCGGTGGACCAGACTCGTCCTGGGGATAGGGGGGTGGAGGCGGCGGCTTGGGGTAGTACGCTCTTTGGGGCTGGACACGAGGAGTATATACGTCACAAACGGGCAGAACTGGAATCGACACTTCCTTGATGAACTCACTGACGTAGTACAAGCCCAGAGCTCGGAACATGATCTGTGGAGCAAAACTGAATTAGTTTATTGTTTATTTTGAGATATTTATTATTTAGAAAAAAAAAACTGAACATAATTTTGTTCAACCTGAGCCATGGAAAATATTTGTCCAGGGAGGGAGATTCTGGCTGGAGAAAAGAGGTTGAGTCCAAGGAGCACCACGAAGAAAATCGTCACCCCGCACCAGAAGCGACAACATTTGAGAGCCTTCAATGACTCCGTTTGCTGGATTTACAACACAAACACAATCAGCTTAGGATTTGTTTCATGTACGATCAATAGTAGTCAAGGTCAGACTTCAATGAATATTAGAGGAGCAAAGTGGAAAATCAATAGATTTCGAATTTCCGTTGGATAGCCAAATTATGCTGAATGTGGTGTACGAATACCGGTCAGTGATATGTAATACATATACATAACATAACGTGTTGCCTGTAGATCCCTTCGCAAGAAAAGCACCAAGTACATGTTCCCTTACAGTTCTCAGTACATATGTACATAGCGTTACTTTTGACGTGAATTGAATTCAGGTTTTCTGTGCTAAACTTATTAGCTAAATGTAGACATGTAGTACGCATCGCTACTAAATACGCTTCACATCTTATAATTCTGCGATTCATAATCAAACTGCGGAGCATCCATACAGATCAGTCAGAATGCAGTTCTGCTGTATGCTGTACTTCCTACATATATATTTCCTGAGAAGGGACGAGTTAATCCACAGCAAACACGTCATGTATTGTCGATTACAGTAGGGATGGTAATTCCTGGTAATGTCGTTATCGTCTATATGCCTGATGTATCGGACTTTCACCTTCCGTTTTTAGGATCAAGTTCTGGTTTACCGAAAACGTTCCGTTCCAATTTTTGATCGCTTCTAACCTAACCTTTCCTTAACAATGGATGCAAACAGAAATATTACACAGGTAACCTAACCTTACCCAACCTCAACATAATCTAACAAAAAGGTCAAAATTTTAATCTCATAAATGCAATCCTTCGAAAAAGTTCCCCTGCAGGAACGATTTCGCCCAACGAACGACTATGGCAGAATATCTAAATCATAAACTCATAGCGTCAAACCTACGTCCTAAACAGCTTGCAAAGATGTAGGCTAGGTAAAAACTAATAAATAGTTCTAGTATTTTAGGGAGGGGGGTGTCTAATGCAATTCAAAGATATTCAATAAAAACTTACCAAATCGCACGCTTTAAGTAAGCGAATAGCTGCCACTAGTTGGATTGTGTTGATAGCCATTGAAAGCATCACCACCCCGAGCATGACGTTGGTTAAATTATGAACCGCTAAATAAAATATAGGGTTCACATTTTTAAGTTTATACACTATGTTCATGTAAGGTACAAGGCGTAAGGAACTTGGAATAAAGCGTTGAAATCTACTTATGGTGGTAGCTTAGGACTAAGTCGTGCTAATTGCTTCCATTTATAATTTCCTAATATGGGATTCCAGGAGACATACCTCTGCCCGACCTAGTGGGTTCATATGGGTCCAGTGGTTCTCCTCTTCCAGAGTACGAGTCATCGTCCGGTAATTCAAAGTGCGTCTTCTTGAACGCTCCCTTTTCAGCCTGTGACAAAACGGCGAGTCCGAAGAAGGTGAGAATAGTGGATCCCAGGCCAACGCTTGACCATATCTAAGGTACACACAAATAAAATGCATAAAATTCACCTCGCATATCAATGTCAATGTCTAGGCACCAAAAATTAATTTAGACCACGGTGTATGTATGTACATATATACGCTGAGTAAGAATGGCGGTGAAAGTTATTGATGCAGAGAAAGTTAAGGATTCTACTTCCCTGCTTTTGATACCATAGCAGTTATTCTGAATATAAAGACAAATTTTAAGAAATAACCAAGAGCGTGCACTTACGATGTCGATTATAGCAATTACTCTGCTTCTTCCTCGATAGTAAGTCTCCATTGTTTCCACACTAAAATTTTCCCAGGAGCTGAGCAGTGAAGTAAGTGTACTGTTTGGATCTAAAGCATAGCTTGGGTACTCAAGTGAATGACAGAGAGAGGACACAGTTTGTTACGCAGTATACTATCGAGCACATCTAAGCCACATAGGCATAAGATGCATAAAAAATGAATTGGTTGGATGGAGCATGAGTGAAAGTCCTTTTCCGATCCGTCCTGCGTCCTACAGATATCCGGGTCGTCACGAGAAGAAAGTTGAAGGAGAAAAGTAGCAGCCGAATACGCACTGTACAATCACAATGTACACACCTCGACTGACTGAAGAAGTCTCTCATTCATCATATGAAATATGCAACACATTTACCAGCTACCATCCCGCCAAGGTCTCAGTTAGAGGTCGCATAATAATTCGTTCCTACCACCTTTCTATTACGATAATATGTACCGCATTGTAACCTAGCTTTGTTAACAGAACGGCACTCCATGAATAATTCCTATAATAACGAAGGACAATGAGCTGCACAAAACTAATTTACATTATCGTATTCTACCTTGTGCACAGAAGCATAACCCTGGGAGACGTGTACTTAGACTGCAGAGAAGGATTTACTGTAACGTCGTGAATCCTAAATGTTAGTTAAACTAACAATCATGAAGAACACGGCAATTAATTTCAAACATGAATAGGTAATGATAATATCAATATTACGCGTTGGCAGATAATATAATTGAGTATGTATATCTAAAGTACATAGAATAGCATAAAAATTTTAACCCCAATTAGATCAGACCACCAATTTTCGGAGGGTTTGTTGGCGGCATAGTATCTTTATCGTTAAGGTTGTTATTTCTATTCAAATTCGTCGGTCTGCGTGATGTAGTTTTTACTTGAATAATAGAAACATGATTTTTAGGTGCATTAGTAGTGAAACTATTAGTTTCTTCATTATTCCCGATATGGCTGGTGTACGACGTGGTATTGGCAAGGTAGGTCGAGTTAACTTTCGGTGCTGAAGAAGAACTCGGAGGGATATTTTTATTGTCGTTGCAACCAATATACGTCCAGCAATTATACCTGTCACACATGGGTTTAGTTATGTTTTGGTAGAATAATTACCGGGCTTCATTAGTGTAGAATGTAAATGAATACCAATTGTGCGGAAAACAGAGGCAGTAGGTACAGTTAATATCCGAAGGAGAATAGGATTGAAGAAGAACACAATTTCCGGAGCGTGCTAGGAAATATTTTGGTCAATCAGGATGGTGAAAAATGTTTAATCTATTACAATTAAAACTGGTCAGCAATATTTTTACTTACTGGAAAATCTAAGTTGCGTTGACTTCGAGAAATTAGTTCGGAAAGCGCTCACCCTTGTAGAAGCGCAAATTATAATTGCGGCTAAAAATAGTTTGGACATCGTACGATAAGTTACACTGTATTTGGGTTCTAAATGACTGATCAACGCCATGTCTTGCACGGAGTACTACGTAGGTTCCTCCAATGCCGAACGAATCTAAGAAACTGATAAACTCTTCGTGTATCTTTTACGGTTTGCCCTCTGTTTATACGTTCAAATTTCAGCCTTGAATACACAAAACAAATTAGCGCCCAAGATCCAATCAATTAGTAAACCTGGAGGTTAAACAAATTGGCACAAACTGGTTTCAAGATTTAACATTGGCTAAACTTCTCGTATTGGTATTGGTACCAAAGCATAACTATTGAAGTGTTTCTGGAGACATGGGAGAAAGTAAACGCACGGAAACGCCAAGGGAGTCCGGGATCTTTTCGACACTAATTGAAGGACTAAAACTTAAGTCAGTGGGCATGCATGCGGGCAAATCAGGAACATAAATTAAGAGATAGAAGATGACACTAAATGGATCTAAATGTACGTACACAATCTGCATGTATCACTAACATCAATACAAATTGAAAACTATAGACAACAGCTATTTGTAGTGATTGCAAATGAATTTTGGAAGACATCTTATTTTATGAACAAAGAAATCATAAGTCCTTTTTTATTAATTTGTAGTGACATCATTATGAACAATAACATATCATTAGATCGCTTTACATACATAGTAGTTTATAAAGTTATTCATTTTGAGTGATAAGTAAGTTGCACACACATTGAATTGATGCATTTTCGTTTCGTTCATTTTTTTTTAAATTAACAATTTGTTTTTGTTCCTAATAAGGTAATGCATACATTAGTATATTTGTTAATCACATTCTCAAAGCAATTATTGAAACTTTAGTTTTGTAACAATTAAAATGTTTATGATCTGAATAGTTAGTATGACACAACTAAAAGGATTACATCATATTATAAAACCAAACATTCCAGGGTAGAATTACTTCGGCTTGTTCTGGGTTAATACTTTTGTAATCTCTCACTTGCCTGATACCACTCATGCATCCATACTAGATTGACCCTACTTTATTGGACTAGATACTTCTTTTTTGCTGCTCGTCTCAATCAGCTGTTTATTATTTCTGATTTTATATAAATGCATTTCTGTGAACCATAGTATGTTTAAGCTAGCAGTATTCTGGTTAGTGAGCTTTCTTATCTACATAAGTAATGACAGTAATTAAGTTGCAAAGGGCTTCTTCCTCTTTGCATAACGGAGAGTGGAGACAAGGAAGGAAGTGTGGAAGTGAACCACCTCCACCCATGGCAATCTTCATACTTCTTCGTAGTACTTAGTAGTTGATACAACTAATTAACAATACTGACCTTAGTATATTTAGTAGTAGATACGATACAACAACGTAGGTAACAACCCAATATAGTAAAATGTCTTAAATACTAGTACGCTCTTCTCAAATACATAGTATAGGTACACATTTTTAATTACTAGAAGTAATGTAGCTCATGGATTTAGATGTAGGAGAAACCTCACGAAACACGTCTCAGTCCGCGGATTCTTCACGGCGGAGTCCAGCCCACGCACCCTTGACCCAGGCCGGATACCGGACAGAGCCTTCCTGGGAACCAGGCGGAAATTAATGTTCTCCAATTAGCGCATGCCCCAATTGGAATATTGCGGACTGAGACCTGTCTCGCCCCTTTCTCGATCCTTGACACACGAAGTTAAGTGTATATGTTCCTATTATTAATTAAGATTATGATTTAGTAATTAGTTCCTAAAGTTAGATTATCTAAGGCTGATTAGCATTCAGTGCACCAACTACACATGCTAAGGGTGAGAAGTCTGTTCTTTAGTAACAGCTCTGTCCTGGGCTAGTTACCATTTACCGTGAACGGAGAAAAGGGTCAAGGAAGATCCCAAACTAGTACCTCCTTTTAAATAAAAGTCAAAAGTTTGTAAACGTAAAGCACTAAATAATACAGGAAAATGAAAAGCTCAGTTGTCCTTACTCGAAAGCCTGGCTTGGAACTTGGAATACATATAATATATAACCTTCGAATTATGCATGGGTAAGACGAAAAAAAGCATGAGATTTAAAATACAGAAATAATTAATACCAAACGACTTAGCAGCATCTACATAGGTATAGGTATACAGTCAAATATATGCCTACATTACGTATTCATATACATAGGTACATACATATATGGGGCTAATTGAATTTCCAGGATTTATCCATTAGTCAACGTGTGTATATAGACACGAGATTGAAGGTAAAATAGACTTATACCCTATTTGAACATTAGCACCATCAAAAAGGTAGGGTCTGTATCTGGGTTTAACTGAGTGGAAATTACCGTAATTATTTTTAAAACGCAGATTGATGCATTGTATTTTAACCAAACTAAGAAGGATTTACTATACTAAGGCTAAGCCACTAATGAACTCCCAACTTAAAACATTCGCCACAGAGTCTCTGTATTTACAAACACACAACTTTGTCTTTTATATTATGCATCACTTGACGGGGATGCAGGAGTTAGCAATAAGTATTTACAACAGAAGATTTTCTCAATTAACAATTATTCGACTTTCATACTTTCCTGGATTACATAGAATTAGTTTAGGTTTGACTCTGAAATGTTTGAGGGTGGCAGAGGTAAAAGGAGTGACTGATGCTAGGTTTATGGTAAAGATATTCTAAGAGAAGGAGAAATGGGAACACCATTATATTTACAGCTATACTTTTCGCATTATTGCTATGATCGGGCCGTAGCAGCAGCCCTCACGTCTCACGTCATCATAATTCATGATAGTCAATGTAAAATAAAAAGATTATTAGAGTCTAGACGGCAGCAAGTATGAGTTAATTATCGAGCCCGGCCCGATTAAAGCAACGTGAGAAATTAACAAAATTACATATGCGATAATTTGTAATTGTTTAAAAGACTTATTTACATTATAGTTTTGGACTATCTAGTGCTACAACAAGTAAGTAGAGGGTTTATGTAGTTAATACAATAACAAGAATAACAATTACGGAGTTTGAAGAGATGAAACAAGGCGTCTTTATGGCTACGTTGATTAGATTTAATCAGACGTCGACTTTACCTTAAGGAGTGTCTATGCTATGGTCGTGTCGAATAGACATCGCATTACTCCTTGGCGTCGAGTCGAGTCGCCTCAGACCCGGCTCCATCTCCGTTGTCACTCACGTTTTTCCTGTCAGAAGAACAAGGGCATACACAATCAGAGCGAGAACACCACATACCAATTATCACGTTAAAAGTCATAGCTATTATTCAAAATTCAACTACTTACATCTACTTCTATTCAATTTCAATACGTCATGCTTACTCTTAATTGTTCGAAATTCGAGGGCTACATAATTGGCCAAGTGCCAAGTTTAATGGAGGCATGCTCTAAAATTGTGAATAAATTCAGAATCCGAGGGCTTATACACAACACAATGTGTAGGTTCATCACAATTTACTACATGCAGAGTAATAGGGTTGGGGATGAGAACTATTTCATTCGTTCGAATGGTCAATACCGTGATAACGCGAGGCGAGAAGTGAGGTAGATAAAACTTGGTTATTTAAAATAAGAAGGATTAAAGCGATGGTTTAAGGTAAGCAATACTCAAAAATGCTCACTACCCGTACCACTAATGCTACTGGTGAGGTAAAATGGAATTTCTAGGACTGAACTAGGTTTGCAATTTTCGCAAGATCTACTAAATGAGAGCATCAAAAGCCGAATTGGTATTTAAAAATTCAAGTCAGATGTCAGGTTTAAGACATTACCTATTTTA
Source organism: Ceratophysella denticulata (assembly GCA_034694925.1). Lineage (NCBI taxonomy): Eukaryota > Metazoa > Arthropoda > Collembola > Poduromorpha > Hypogastruridae > Ceratophysella > Ceratophysella denticulata. Next base: position 8,353 of record JAQFYT010001507.1, read on the forward strand.
ATGAAGGCTTAGAGATGCTTAGTAGTATCATAAATCGAATACTAACCCTGCCTAGGCTGGCTACAAATTGATAAATGAAACAAGAGAAAAGAGAATTACTCAAGGTGAAGATGAACACTGCGTTTGTTAGGTCAACCTGAAGGTTGATTGTAAATTGAAATAGTTTATTATTATTAAACTAACGATGTCTGAGATCTGGCATCCTGATCGTTGGAAGTTAAATGGAATGGCCCAATACACGGTATTTCATAAGATATATAAAATGGATAGTAGAACAAAAGTGAGCTTACTGATCTGGGCTTCCATCAGTATCACTTTCCTCAACTTCAGTTTTGCTCTTATTTTTCTCATAAATCAAAATAATGAGGAAAACAAGTACGACTTCTACACAAATTGAGACGAAAGGATATATCGGCGCCATTTTTTCTATGGGAAATAAAAAACGTAAACTATTAAAAAAGACCATCATTGTTTTTATTTTATTATATTCAAAGCTTGCGGTTCCTTACCTCTTATTCGGAGCCGGATATCGAAAGTTACAACAACTGCTTCACGACTAAATTTTCCACCGTATTCTACGGAATCCCATAATGAACACTGATACCAACCCTTATCTGAAGCATTCGCTGAAAAGATTGTAATCGCAGTGTAACCTGCATCTTCATAGTACTTGTATTTATCTTTCATTTCGGGATCACTCTCGAATTGCAATTGTTTGCCAGAATAATCCTTTTCACCTGCAGAAATAACAAGTCAACTTAATCACAATACTAACAAAACCACCAGTACAAGTTCTTTGTAAGTTCACTTACGAAATCTCCATGCGACCTGATATCGCCTCGAAAAATCCGAGTCGCTTCCTCTGGTTAGATTACAAAATAGGACAACTGGTTCTCCTTCATTTGCAATAGTGCTGTTCATTCCTTTATCGAACTTCCGTATTATCTTCAGTTTTTCTATATAAGAAGATCAGAGTTCAAGTTCAGCTCTACATACTTCCGCGTAATCAGAACATAATAGAACCACAAACATGCTTTGAAAACACTTGTAGAAAGGGAATGCAGTGTACACTAAAAAATTGAAACTGAAGCTGAAAGTAGACTTTAGAAGTTACACAGTGAAGCAGGAAATGAAAATACCCTGATCAGGTCCAACTGGTACAGGATCCTTCCAATTGATGCCCTCGTACTTGGGTGGAGGTCGCTGATAACCACCGTGACCTGCGGATCGCTTCACTCTACTTTGCTTTTGTTTTCCAGCAACTAGGCAGGTTAAAAGATTCAGAAAAACAGGTAATCTCATATAAGCAGACCAAACCTTGAGCATTAGCATTATTAGTGAGTTGTTAGTTGCATTTGCGCTAAATACACGCGTTGATTCATGGTATCAAATCAACCACAAACCGGGTTAGAACATTTAGCGTGTTAATACAATAGCATCCCAATCATATTATTGTGGGTTGTACTGTATGCTCGACTCTGCGCCGTTAGGTTCAGGTGGACCAAACACAACAATGCAAGTTGTAGTTATGCTGGAAAAATGCGTTAGACTACAGTATTGTATTATACCTTATATTTTATATTATAGGTTATAGAGGGCTAATAAGTGTAAGTATTTAGCTTAGCCTTGTCTAACATTTGGCTATATTTCTATAAGCTCAGTTTAGTTTTAGTTGCGATATACAGGATTAAGGAAAATTCTTAGAATGTCTAAAATATCGAGTTTCTTTTCGACGCGGTGCAGGGTGCAGCCGATTGCCGTTCTCGACGTACACGAGTATGTACTCTTTGCACTAATTAACATCGAAAGTCTGTATACAGCACCACCGCTGTGACAAAAAATTCTTCAGACCTTTGTTCGTCAAACCTCTTGTAATGTGACGTAACAGTGCGGGGTGAGTGATGTAGGTCAAATGCGACAATATAAATCGAATAAGTGATGCTTGATGCTTAACACACAAAAAACAAAATCCAACTATAAGTGGTAGTATGTCGCGGTTATAAAATAACTCGCTCCGCGGAAATGTTCCTTACTTAGTTACTTATCTACTTTTGAACGACTTAATTATCATAGATGCCATGCTTACTGCTTATTTGGATGTACTACTTACCGCGTAATGAAATGAAATCGTTCTTTTTCATTTCAATTTCACTTGATGCGGCACCATCAGGAATTGGAATTCCACAGCTGTAATTCCCAGCATCTTCTTGTCTCATATCCTGCAAGAAGAGAGTGAGAACCTTCGTCTTGTTCTCAAACGTCTCTTGAATGTAACAGTGTGACTTTTTCTTGTCGGTAACGGTGACGTTCTTTCTTTTGCAAACCCCTTCCAAATTTTCCCATTTGTAAGATGTGTCATCACGAATTGCTCGTTGCCTTTTAAATATTAAAATAAGTAAGCATTTGTTTAGTACAACCGTTAACGGTTATTGCACCGTTTAAGTTTCAAAAACTAAAAACTAACTAGGTATATTGAATACTGAACTGATTGACTGAGTCAAACTTACCAAATCACACCCTCGTGAACATCTTCCTTACTTTCGCATCGGATTTCCAGATTGCTTCCAATATCGGCAATTACTTCGGAATAATTATCTCTTTTAGGATGAAGGATTTTTGGTTGTTCAGCTGAAAGAAGACACGTCACATAAATTAATTTTTCTACCACACTCAAATTAACACACACAAGTACTAGTACCTAAATGCTAAATGGTAATCTAAGGTACTTATTAGTTTCAGATCAGCAACAGCAACCGGTTAAATGTAGGTTCAATACCATACTTTACTTTTCTTTCTTTTCAACACACGTTTGAATTGAAAAGATTAGTGGGCCTCAACCTCAAGACTGGACCTGCATTCTATTCCATATACTTTCAGGCATGTACAAACCAAACGCGCGTTGAGTAGGATGTTAATTGGCTCAAACGATGTTAATCCGCCGAGTCTCAGAAGGAAACTAGGACACAAGTTTCAGTTAAAATTTAACAAATTTTCTGGACTAACCATAAATGACTTTAACTGTAAGGCCATGATGGGCCTGGGAGGAGCTGTGACACCCAGCCACAACACACGTGAATTCCCCTGAATGGTTTCGACTGATATTGAAAACATAGAGCTCCGTTCGATAAATACCAGGGGAAGGAACGGAATCACTTTGTTTGTAAGTATTTCCATCAGTTAAGAGTGAGGAATTGAGCCTCCACGCAAAGCTGTGGTGCCGACTAAGGGTACACGTGAGGTTAAAAGAGGCTCCCTCAATGACTTTGATCACGCTCGGGGTCACTTCCACTCCGGGAGCCCCAGCTCCGAGTTGGGACCCTTCAAAGACTGGTGTGCAGTTCTGACCTTTGGTTCAAGAGGAATAGAGATAAGATAACGGTATCAGTACGGACTCATGTTGACAAATACACATTTTTTTTATTCGAAAGCGCGATTCGGGACGGCGGCGGCATCATATCATGAATAGGAAACACAGAACCACTTGAGATTCTCTCGCATTCTTCTACATCGAGGAGCCTCGTGCCACCCAATGCAAAAACTGAGTCCCATTTTTGAGCCGCTCGATCGGGTCTACCATTACTAACACGGCGTACTTACTGAAAATGTTCAGTACACCGTTGCGAAGCTGACATTCTAAGCAACCACACAAATTGAGTTGCGCTGAATAAGTTTATTGATAAGATAAGTTGTAAGTGTTAGTGACTACTCAAAATTTCAGTGCAGTGGGTGCGTGTCACTTTCTAGTTGTAGCTAGGACACTTCCCAAGCTGCAGCTAAGAATTATCCAGAGAAATTCATTTATGCGTTTGTCTAGAATGTCAACTTTCCCATGGTGTACTACTCCGTTGAGCGGTTGACCGGATCGAGCGCGCCTCCAAGCCTTGGTTTTGCATGGAATGGTACTGAGTTCGACCAGAGAAGTTGAGAAGAGAAGCAACTCAAGGGGTTGGAAGTTCGAACTTGCGGGACTGTTGAGTGCTAGGAAGTTAGTTAATTATGGGCATTAATTATGAAGGATGTTGATTGTTGTTTGGTGACTGACCTGCAGAGAGGGAACTATAGGAAGCTAGGACGAAGAGGGCAAGAGAAAAGACAAGGCCATATGAGGGGGCGGGAGTTCGGGTCCGGAATCGGCACTCCTGGGGCCTCACTCCCACTCCATGGGCACTGGGAGGGTGGAGGTGAGTGACACAGTCTTTGTCTGACATGCTGGGAGGGGTCTGCTCGAGCGTCCACTGCTCAGGGGCCACTTCCACGGTCGGTCACCTTCACGCCCGTCCGCCCTCCACGCACCTACGCAGACCCATCCTCCTCGCTCAGGCACGCGGCTCGAGGCGGACGGGGACAGCGCCTCTCAGGAACTCCATGGGGACACACTGCACGGAACCTGACTGAGGCCTCCCGCGCCTCCCAGTTTCTCCTCGCTCTCCGACCGAGTACCCGCACCCAGCTCAACTGGCCGACACTAAGCCTCGACCTCGCACCGCCCTGCTCTGAACCCTTGTGCACCACAACAGAAGATTCCAATCCCCTTGGACTAGAGACCACGACGGACCAAATCAATAGAAAACGAGCTCCTGTCCCGAGTATAGTCCTCGTACGTACACGTCCTATGGACTACAGCCTAGAACATGCATAGACCCAGGATAGATAGACCTTACACTCAGAGAGACCTACAAAAAGACCCGAACCCGAAAAACAAGAGAAACACCCAGACCAGCATAGCCCAAGAAGCAGGAAGAAGGCCCAGAAAACCGAGGCATATACCACCGTAGTAGTACATGTAGGGAAAAGGGCTAGAGCTCCGTAATGCTATGATTATGTTGGGATATACAGATACGCGCCCTGTTTCCTATCGCCTCTTCAGCCACTTTTTCCTAACTCATTTCAAATTAGTTCTCAGGCCTCGAGGCTTGGTGACGTTCCAATAAGCCTGTTATTCCTTCTCAACCAATTGAAGCTTTAATTGCGGTAAATTTTGTCAAAATCGACCCCTCTGCAGCATCTTTTCCTACTCTCTGGATTTGTATTGATTCTTTCGTTGGGGAAACACCCAACAGCAGCGCTTCATCTTTACTCTCATTCTCATTGCCTGGCCTGGGCCGCTCCGCTGCTGCTGCTGGGAAGGATAAGGCAAAAGGCTTGCTTCCTATACGATAAATGGGCATTCTTCCCCAAACATTCCTATTCCTACCGTCGTCTCCGCGGCGCAAGGCATGACTCCTAGAACTAGAAGCTTTGAGGCTAGGACCCGAATCTAGCGCTGCTAGCTGTGTATGTAGATCACCATCTACCACCACCGCACCACACAACATTGCATTGCCGAAACCGAACCGTGGTGGCTGATAAAAGGATGAGCCCAAGTTCTTCATCGTAGTGTCTTCTTCCTCTACTACTGTACCCTATGTACTACAAGTAGTACTTTTACCTATGAGCAGACAACAGAGAAAAGACAATTCTCCATATTGTATTCATATACCCGGTTCCGGATTCCGAATATCCGCACCCGAACTGAGTGAGACTGATCTTGAGGGAAGCTATTTATGTCACGCTGGAATTCTAATGGCTTTAATCCGGGACCTATTAACAAGCCTCTGGCATATGGGTACATGGCATAATGGCGTGTAGCAGGTTCATGGCATAATGCGGCGATTCTAGGATGGAATCGGAACTTTTATGGACGGAAGACGAAAAACTAAATCTTTTGATCACAGCGCAGTCATGGACATCCACCAAGACAATATCCGTATACGCAAAACAGTACTGTATGGGTACGCGGAACTCCGGGCGCCATCGAAGGCTTCTACGTTAGACAAATAAACTCAATTATATGTTCATTCTACTTGGTATTGGATGGTGCTACTGATAAATAGGTTTATAAAAAGACAAGCCAGTTCTTTCGAGGAGAGGAATATATCCAACTCAGACGGTCACACGTAACCGTTATATTAGAAAGTACGAAAGTCGAATTTCAAGACTATAAAATGCATTTTTACCTATGTAGTAAGATTTTTACGATAAGCTGTATTTAGATTACATATTTATACATACAATACAATGAGAATGGAAATGAAGGTATCATGTGGTTGTGGAGTGTCATGAATATTTGAAACAATAGTGCGCTGCGATTCTACATACAGTAATACAAGGATTCATAGGTATGTAGTTCAAGTTCACGAACCTACACACTTTTACACACGAATTTACTGTTTAGTTATTGATAATTTGTGATAGGAAGGGCTATGGAGAGACGAAATAAAATTATTGTAAATGGCTTGCATGGTGCTGCAGTTAAAGACGTTTGTATTACTATTGTTTCCATTTCATTCCAGAAAAAAAATAACTGCCGCCGCGCCAGTGCTGAGAAGATTACTCAAACTCACAAATAATGTTACTCGTCCGTCCGTAGTGTAGGTTCCATATTTTGCCTATTTGCCGAATTTTGTTTGTATATTTTGCCGAATGAAACAAAGACACAACCTAAATAGGTACTTATTTAGGGTATAGGTTATTACAATGATATAAAATCAAAAATCCCTTATATGTACTTAATCATAAATCATAATTGTAATTACATTGATGGACAAAAAGCATTTTCGTCAAATTTATATTTTTGTCAACGTTCAATGATGGGCATCCTTTGAGTTGATTAGGGTTTTGATCTTTGTTAATAGCGTTTGGTTTGGATGCGCGTTCACAACACCTAGTTTGTCTACGAGTACACTAGAAAGAGTGGGTATTGTATATTGAAGCGAGTGACATGGGTCATTTAATGCGTTCATCGTTAAATTGTTACTATTATAGTTATCCATCAATCTCAATTCATTAACTGTTCGCAATTTTCACTTCCGTTCATAAGGCAGCATTAAAAAAGAATGCTTTACACACTGCCCTCTATCCGCCATGAATTCAACTGGCTAAACCAGAGCCTTCTTGCTAAAGGCTCTTTTTTGGTTCAAGTGTACAGTGTACATACAGAATTGAAAGGAATGGTTTAAAACGACGTAAACTTGACCAGTTTTACAATAGTTAACCAGATAGGATGTATAGTGTGCAAAGCTAGTTGTGTCCACGTCGCTTCTTTTCATCTGCAGGTTTCGGCTCCAGTCAAGTCGCAATCGTGCCTTGCTTTGTGCTGCGCTTTCCTATCCTTTCCTATTATTATAATTTTCTATCATATCATCACGCTCACGCCGCACCGTTTGCCGTTGTTGTTGTAGACCGTCAAAGTCAAAAGTCAACCGTTGACCGTTGTTATTGACCTCAAGGCTGGACTTTTAAACCGGCTTCGGAAAACCCCTTTAAGACTTCTGCTCACGATTACGACGAGCGGCGTGTCGGGTATCCAGCTTAGGTAAGTCACTTCACCATCGTCATTTGTCATTGACATTCGGTTGGATACTTACTGACGACAGTCCAGTGCCAAACTACCAAAACTGGTCCTCTAGGCTACCAAAACTGGTACTCTAGGCTACCAAAACTGGTAAATTGAAATTGACGACGTTCACGTAAGTGAACGTATGTGTAAGTACCACCAATGTATCACCATTGAACAGAATAGGTACCTACATAATTAATAGTGTAATTGGAATAGTGATATTCGGCCTTTATTGCCTTAGGGCCAAGTGCCGCCGGGGACACGACGCTGATCTAACTAAAATCCACCGACCTACTAAAATCGATTAATTTGGCCAAAGTTTGATTAGGTTAGCTTTAGGTTAGATTAAACGTCTTTAAAGTATCGAATCGAAGTTTAACCTAACCCAGCCTAACCTAAAAGTAAGACACCGATCGAGGGTCGGTGTGGTCGGTGGATTTTA
>JAQFYT010001508.1:0-16172 GCA_034694925.1 Ceratophysella denticulata
TGCGGCACCTGCAGGAAGAGCAGGAGGGACCGCAAAAGTGCCGCAAAAACTCTGCCGGATAAGTAGAACTCAACCTAGGAATTAATTATTAATGATGCTTTAATTCTGACAAGAGTCCACACTCACTTGGTTTGTCAGCTATTGTTTTGGTTATCGCTGCTGAGCTGAAGAATATGAACAGACTGTGTCGTCGGGTCAGGGTCGGGGTCGGGACACTTTTGGCGTTCCTTTGTTTTCCGTTAACGTGCGTACATTACGTCATCCGTGCCATGTAATGTTGAATGTGTAGTTTGCGTGCGTCTTCCAAAACTAAGCCAAGTCGAAGTGAAGGTGAAGAGACGCTGGCAGCCGGCCGGTAGCGTGTGAGTGAGTGAGTTGATAGGCGACAGGGACATGTGACAGAGTCAGAGGTCAGGTCTGTCATCTGTGGTACTTCGTTTGTCGTGACCTGGAGCGGACACCGGGTGCCGGGACGGAAACTGCGACTCAACTCCCCTCAAAAAATGAAAAAATGACGAAAAGCCAAAAACACAACGCAGAACTCAAACGACGAATGCAATGTCCACAAATGCCCAGTCACCAGTTCGCGGTTGTCGCTCAGCTCAAGTCAATACATTACACAATATTTTGCATCTTCCCACGCACGCCGCTGGTCCCGCCCAGCTCTCTGACGTAACACGTAACGAACTTGCGCGATAGAGCAAATTTACAGCTTTCTCTTTCTCTACGCCCTTTTGACACTTTCACAGCTTTCACTTATTGTTAGCCTTCCTTCTATCGAGTTATTCGCTATTTATTGTCGGTTATTTTGTTCCAAACAGTTATAACCGTGTAAAGCTAAATTGACCGATTGTTAATTACTCTTATTATTTATTGACCGTGGGACAACTAATTTTGAAATTGAGAAAAGGAAGTTTCATTTATTTTGCACGTAACGAATTTGCGACACTTCTGGGCTATGAATATTGCAGCTAATTTTGATAATTCCTACCATAGTCAACTAATGTTTCACCTTAATTGGCTGATTTGCATTTGGCTTAACGACATATCGACAAGTTCACCTTTTTTTACAGAATAAGACTCAAATGAATGGTAAAAGAACACCTAGCCGTATCATTGCATTTTTTAAAACCATTTTTAAGAAATTTCGGGTGGCGTCTTGCTATTTGTATAAAGCAAAGTATTTTATCATCTATATTGCGCGTTATGTATGATACATACTCATGGGAATGAAAGTTTGAGTTAAAATTGTAATTTATACTACAGAGTAATTAAATTAACCAGCTTCTTCAATTCTTCAGCACAGACAGAGGAATAAAATATATTTAATTTAATGATTCTAAACAGAGGAGAGTCTGGTGCTGGGAAAACTGAAAACACGAAGAAAGTAATTGCATACTTTGCCTGCGTCGGTGCTTCCGGGAAGAAGGATGATTCTGGAAAGGTATGAAAAACTAAATATCAAAATCCTTAATGATTTATATAGCAATAACAATTACAATTATATCTCTACTGGATCGACTTTGAGCAAAGCTTTATTCAATTACAGGGCTCACTGGAAGATCAAGTCGTGCAAACTAACCCTGTACTTGAAGCTTTTGGTAACGCCAAGACCACGCGTAATGACAACTCTTCTCGTTTCGTGAGTTTTCCGATAAATTAATGATTCTACGATATGAAATTCTTGTAATTGGACGTTTAAGTATTTATGTATCTCCGTAAATAGGGTAAATTCATCCGTATTCATTTCGGTACCACTGGTAAATTGGCCGGAGCTGATATCGAAGTCTGTAAGTTATTAACATACAATATTTATCGGTATACTTTAGGTAAAACTGGGTAAAATTGAAATGAGCTATTTAGTTGAATTAACCGAATTTTTAATGTATTTTTAAAGACTTGCTCGAGAAGGCTCGTGTCATCTCTCAACAGCCCTTGGAACGATCCTACCACATCTTCTACCAGATGATGTCCGGTGCCGTCAAGACCCTCAAGGGTACGTATTGTCTTACTTTTAGCCAAATCTTCTTATAAATCATCGAAATATTTATGAAATGTCTTACGCTTAAGTATGTAAGGTATACATTACCAGTGTTCGGTGGGGTTTGTACAGATAGTATAGCATTTTAATTAAATGAATCGAAATCATTCAGGTTCCTACGAATCCAAAACGTATTGGATAAAATTCCATATTAATCACATATTTATTACTATTCTTAATTTTCCCATCTTCAGAAATGTGCTGCTTGAGTGATAATATTCTCGACTACCACTACGTATCCCAGGGAAAGACCACGATTCCCGGGGTTGATGATGCTGAGGAAATGTTAGCCACTTATGTGAGTCCCTACGAAAGAACGAATCAAGCTAGTTGTCAGGGATTCTTGTAATTCTAAAGCTTCAGACTCCAGCACTTTTTCAGTTTTTATTCTCCAGACAAACAGTCGGTGTCGTCTATTGTATAGTCCTCATCTCCGTTTCCTTGAATTTTGGATTTTTATTGATTGGGCTTTCTTATCAAGCAATACTATATTTACCATTCTACGAAATATTGGAATATGCGCCACTTGCGTGATTTGATGTGATGCTTGATTGAATATTACGGAATATTCTGAACTACTAATACGGAAATAAGGATATTGTAGGTTTGGTTGCTTTTTACTGATTTTTTCACCGGTGAAAGTACATACACACGGTGACGGAATGCGTTTTTGGTTTTACTACCTAATTGTGAATTTGAGTGAACTCTAAAAAAAATGACAGGATGGATTTACTCACTCTATTGGACTGGAACGGGACAGACTCCAGTTTCCAAGTGTGTTATGTGATATGGAGCGTTACCAAATTACAGAACTCTTGGTTTGAGCCAAGTGCTTTCTCCAAACCTGGCTTTCTCTTTGTTGTACAGTTGTTGTGTTTGCTGAATTTCTCCTTTTTTTCCTACCTTAATTCCATACACAGATACCTGTTTGCTGAGCAACAATATTAAAGACTACCATTTCGTGTCCCAAGGGAAAACTACGATTCCCGGTGTGGATGATGGGGAAGAAATGCTCGTCACTGCTGTAAGTCCTGAGTTTTTGGGGACAGCTAACTTATAGCCTTTGAGACAATGCCAGATAATTTTTTGGATTTTGTGTTCGTGTTTCTTCGTTTTTTAGTGATATATTTTGCTAACTATCGATGCGTTTGGTTTGACCTTAATATTACCTATTTTCCCCATTCGGTCCCTAAATAAGCCTTTTAGACATTCTCAAGTAAATGATTGTATTAATTATTTCGGTATCAGATTAACGATAATTATGCTGGAGCTAGTAGCTGGAATTTTAATGTTGAATATTGGAATGTTCTGTAATTTGTATATTTCATGGTTTACATCAATAAAATTATAGGAAGCTTTTGACATCTTGGGATTCACGCAACAAGAAAAAGACGATATTTACAAAGTTACTGCCTCGGTCATGCACTTGGGTGAGATGAAGTTCAAGCAGAGAGGTCGAGAAGAACAGGCTGAAGCTGACGGAACTGCTGTAAGTGACAGCGTGTTATATAACTGCGATATATACTGTACAGGTGTGGGGTGTCCAGGGTGGGTTTCGGATTTTCATTCTGGAATCTGGAACGTTTCATTCAGAAGCGTTTGAACCTTGAAAACCCTATGCTGGCCATTTTCGTATATATGTTGGGTTGACATTTCTAAAGACGTTCCTTGAATTGTATACAGGAGGGAGAGCGTATTGGAAAGCTGTTGGGAGTTGATGGGGCTGATTTGTACAAGAACTTGTTGAAGCCCAGGATTAAGGTCGGTAACGAGTTCGTGACCCAGGGTCGTAACAAGGATCAGGTACGTCAACGTCGAAATTACCCGTTCTCCTGTTTTGAATTGGTATGTGACACCTATTTTTCTAATATATATCCTTGAAAATTCGTAGGTCTCCTACTCTTGCGGTGCCATGGGTAAGGGTATGTTCGACAGACTCTTCAAATGGTTGGTCAAGAAGGTCAACGTGACACTGGACACGAAGCAGAAGCGACACCACTTCATTGGTGTATTGGATATTGCTGGATTCGAAATTTTTGACGTGAGCCACTGCGTTTTGGAAATACAAATCTAATATTGGACAGACTAAATATGGAACTAAATAGTATTGAATAGAAAAAATTTCTAAACGGTGATTCAATAATATATTTTCTCCAGTACAATGGATTCGAACAATTGTGTATTAACTTCACCAATGAGAAGCTTCAGCAATTCTTCAACCATCACATGTTCGTTCTGGAACAAGAGGAATACAAGCGTGAAGGTATTGACTGGGTCTTCATGGATTTCGGTATGGACTTGCAAGCCTGTATCGAATTGATGGAAAAGGTAAATTGATGATTCTCCAAGACTGTATGGGTATATTATGTCGTCGAATGCGTCGTGATTTACTAATCTGATTTATTGTGCTTTACAGCCCATGGGTATCTTCTCCATCCTTGAAGAAGAGTCTATGTTCCCGAAAGCCACCGATCAGACCTTCTCTGAAAAATTGAAGACCCAGCATTTGGGCAAGTCACCAAACTTCGTGAAGCCTAAGCCATCCAAACCTGGTATTGCTGAAGCCCACTTCTCCATTGTCCATTACGCCGGAACTGTAAGCTTTTCGCAGTAATCAAACATTAGATTTGTACCGCAAACGCTCCAATACATGTAATTGTAATCCTGGTTTTAGGTCCCGTACAACATCACGGGTTGGTTGGAGAAGAATAAGGATCCTTTGAACGACACGGTCGTTGATCAGTTTAAGAAGGGTTCCAATCAGCTTCTGCAAGAAATCTTCATTGACCATCCCGGTCAATCTGCTGCCAAGGATGATGGTGGTGGCAAGGGTATGATGAAGGATAATACAATGATCGCAGCAGTATGATACACCAATGACTCAATTCCTAATTAATTATTCACAGTTAAATTTTCAGGCCCGAGATAAAATTTTTCGTTTATAATTGTATTTTGTTTTATCTCAATGTAAATATACAATTTAGAGAAACTGATAATTTTTATTGTCCGTAAAATTGAACACACAGGTGGAAAGCGTGCAAAGGGCTCTGCCTTCCAAACAGTGTCCGCCCTTTACAGGGTAATTTTTACCGCCGAATTTCCAAGTGAAACTAAAATTAACTTTTTGAAAGCCAAATGCTTCTAGCTATGTACTTTTCTGATTAACAACTCTCTAAGTTTAACTTAACGCTCTTAAGGCTTGCTTCCAAGATATGCACAGTAAACAATTCTGAATATGCGCAATTGGACCATTTAGGACCCTTATATACCGATAGACTGCCCCAAATATACCCGGATAAATGAATGCAATTAAAACTTGTATAAATTATCAAAATTCAAATGGAATAGGTGGTGGACGAGCCAAGAAAGGTTCAGGCTTCGCCACAGTGTCTTCATCGTACAGGGTTCGTTTATTTAAAAAAAAATGTCAACCTAATCTTTTGTCTTCTCCAAGTCAAAATATAATTTGACGTTGTTCTGATTTGTCCTACGTGTTTACCTCAAAACCAGAATAGAATAATTCTTGGTCGTAATACTTTTACCCTTACCATACCATCAGGTATTTTTTCTGTTCCGGTATCGGTTCATTCAATATTGAATCCTACAAACTTTGAGTGAGAATTCCATCCATACTAGACAAAGGTTTTGTCTAGCTGTCGATTCGAATACGATTTCGACTTTCGTATCCCAATTAGACCCAAAATTAGTTAGTTGTCTCGATATCCAGAAGATAATGCTTCATGGAGTTTACTATTGTTTTCTCGATTTACCAGTCAGTGTTTTGACTATGACTCGTTTTAAATTTCTCTAATAACAAATTGCTCAATACGTTTGTACAAACTGTGTTTGAAATAACCTTAGCTCGTATTTCTTATATTTAATTACCCTAGTTCTAACTAAACTAAGGCCTTCAACTCTTCAACGCTTGCAACTTAAAGCAAACGTCTTACTAACAAAATAATCATGCGGCGTCTGTAGTAAACTGAATTTAAATATTTCGTACCACTAATTACAGGAACAATTGAACAACTTGATGAGCACTCTCCAAGCCACATCTCCCCATTTCATCCGTTGTATCATTCCTAATGAATTGAAAACAGCCGGTAAGCTGGGGCTTTACAAGAAATTCTCAATAAATAATCAAAATTTCACCAAATTACCCCAAATATGTCACCACAAATAAATATGTCAAAATTTTGTATCTGCTAGGTTTGATTGACTCCCACTTGGTCATGCACCAGCTGACCTGTAACGGTGTGCTTGAAGGCATCCGTATTTGTCGTAAGGGATTCCCCAACCGAATGGTCTACCCTGATTTCAAGCACAGGTAACCTTACTGCTTTGTCAGACATACACACTTTACAAATTACTTTATATCTCAATACCTAAATAGTTCGATTCAGGAAATCACCATGAACCTTCAAAGTACAAGACGCTATTCATCTTGTTGTTCGTCTCGGATCTAGGCCTGACCTAGTTTCTTACATATAGCCGACAGTTTTGTACATTAGAAGGCGCATATAGCGGATAAAATCCCAAAATAACAGTACCTACCTATAGCTTGTTCTGCAACAAAGTATTAGATAAATACTTCTAAACCCCCAAAAATCTCTTGACTCCTCTTCTCAAAGGTACTTAATCCTCGCTCCTGAGAAAATGAAAGCAGAGAAGGATGAGAAAAAAATGGCACTCTGTTGCTTTGAAGCAATTGAACTGGATGCTGACAAATACCGGTTGGGTCACACCAAGGCACGTTGCCAAATATTGACGTAGAGACTTGTTCTGCTCTGCTATAGTCCTCCTTATACATACCCTTACCGTCTACTTTCTTGACTCCTAAAAAGTTTCCATAGTCAAAACTCAGGGGTTAAGAAAGTATTTTTCTGGAACCTTCGTTTTTCTCCCCATGTATTTTTAGAGTGTGCTCACCCAGGATTTTCGATCAAAAAGCTACAATTTGCTTAGAGACCCACGTTCGCTTTCCCTGTTGAATTTATTAGTTTTTCACCTCTTGGGTTGGGTGCATTTTTTTTGTGTCCATTTGTCAACCCTATAGACCTTAGCGCTAGACGCTAGACTAGACCCATATGGAATGTTGAGATTAGAAATAACTACATAGTTAACTAGTATGCAAAACTCCTTGGAAGGAGAGCTATCAGTAAAGAGCAGCCCGTAGAATTAGAAATCGCATCCTATTTCAGCTCCGTTCCACGGTTTAATGAAATGACTCTGCTTCTGTGGTGTCGACGGATGTCTGAAAGGAATCGAGCTTTAATTAATTCGAAATTCGAATCTCCTTCTATTCTATGTGTCTTCTAGAATCTAGACCATAGGAATTAGTTTGGGAAAGAAATCAATATGAGACTTGATCTTTCTCGTTCCTTTGTGCTACTACTGGGTGTATGATGTGATTTTTTGTCTTTTTTTTTCTTTTACCCTTTTTGGGGGGCTTTATCCCTTTACACGACTGACTAAAGGTACAAGATCTTAGCCCCGGCCGAGGTCAACAGGGCAGGGGGTGATGAGAAAAAGTACGCTCAGGCTATTTTGGATGCTGTCAACCTTGAGCCCGAACAATTCCGACTCGGAAATACCAAGGCAAAACTTGATTTTTTTGGTTTCACAGTCAATAATCCTACATGAATTGGCCGTAAAAGAGTTTCGCTTGGCTCAGAATTTCCCAATTCACATTTATATTTTCTTTTACACATAAATTTTACGGTTAAATACAAAGTCAAAATGCTTAAACTACCCACTATTGCTTATGTGTGAACTATGTGCTTTCTCCCAATAGAAACGTGTTTTGTGCATGACTTTCACCCTGGTCCTTTCCCCAACGCTATAAACCGTAATACAGTAAGCATACACCTGAACCTCCAATGACCTAACATTGACCAACGGCTACTCCAGGTATTCTTCCGTGCTGGAGTTTTGGGTCAGCTCGAAGAATTCCGTGATGACCGCCTCACCAAGATCTTCACCTGGCTTCAAGCCAATATTCGTAACTACTTGGCCAACAAGGAGTTCAAGCGACTCCAAGAACAACGGTAAGACTTAAGGTTAAACCTGTTTATTCTGTATAAATTGTTTAAAGACGTTTAGTAAATGTTAAATATGCTCTATTATGTTTGAATTGAACTTATAAATTACCAGTTAAAGTTTGAATAGTGATTCAAATGGCATACAATATTAGTATGCACCATAGATCAAGCATCGGAGATGATCAATTTGCAAATAGATAAATTTGTGTGGTCACATTTAAGTAATGATTTTGTAAAATGTGAGGAAATCTCATTATGGTACTTTCGGCATAACTAGTTTATAGATACAAAAGTACAAAGTTTTGAGCAGCTTTTCATGAAAAGTTGTAGAATATGAGCATGAATTTTTTTTCATGGCTTCATGAATATAAGACTTTATAACATACATGGTCTCCCAAGCCAGAGCGTTGCATTAACCATTTCCTTGTCCCACAGTGTTGCTCTTCAAGTCGTTCAAAGAAACTTGCGAAAGTACTTGCAGCTCAAGACTTGGGCTTGGTTCAAGTTGTGGCAGAGAGTCAAGCCTCTCCTCGGAGCCTCCCGTATCGAGGATGAGATCAAGGTAACAGACAGACTCTTATGCTTATTGACAAAGTTTATTTAGCGGCTTTCACTCCGAATGTGTCAAGCCTACTTTCACTCAACTTTCACCTCGTCCACTCACTCACTTCAGCCTTCCAACACTAACTACGAAATATTTTATAGTGACTCACATCAAATTCTATCGTGCGCTATGTAAAACGGAAGTTTTCGACCTAAGCATGCCACCGACTAAGAACTAATGTTAGTGCAATTTAAGGTGATTACTTCTCAAGTTTTGACTTTTCGTAGTTCGCTCTATTTTCCTAATGCGCAGTGTTTAAATTGTTCCCAATTTCCGGTGAAGTACGACTAGTTGAGAAGTACCTTAAAATAAGTTAACAATTTTGAGCACTAGCCAAATTCAAGCAGTGGCAGAATTCCTACTGTAATTCTATTTCAAATCCTATCTTAATGACTTTGGATAATTTCCTATAATTTACCTTTGAGCATGTGGGAGTACAGAGATCTCTATGATGTCTTTCAATGTAGCGCAACTGGGTTTGATGGTATGAATGATCTCATTAAATATTAAAGCTTCCGTTGCATTTCCGAGTCCGTGCATAATATATTTCTGTATCTCAGCTCCACACCTGTTTATTTCCAAACTTTGAATCCTTGAAGTTGAAATTAACTTCGTTCGATGCACTCACTGCTGAGTTTAGAAGACCTATTTTCGGGCTTTGCCTATGCCCAAACTCAAAACCTATTAGGGTCAGCTACGAGCTCCGTGTAAAAGGGTTGAAATATTTATTATTAATGAGACAGGTTTTTCGAGTAAAAAAGTATAGACTTTCCGTGTTAGAGGGGAACATGGATAAATGTCGCATAAATCCCAACCCCAGCTTAACTTCTTTCCGCTCTTCTGACAGTTGCTTACTTTGTCGGTACTGTTATTCAATGTAATCAGGGGATCGCGTACTATTTCATAGCCAATCTAACTAGGTATAATTGTCGCGAATCTGGTTAGGTTTTGGAAAAGTATACGATCCCTGGATCACATAAGATTCCTTGGAGGTTTGAGGAATTTACACAAGAAGTGGAGCCTCGTGCCTTCTTACATTACCTAAATATCACATATGTCCTTTTCCCTAATTTTAAACTTTAAAACATACAAAAAAGAAGGTAGCTGTTTTGGGAAATGCTTCAGCATTCAGCTCCAGATTTGAGATGATGATGAAAATATCTACTTGCCTCTTAGAATGTTGGCATTTTAGAATTGAGGTAACACTACTCCGGATATTTCACCAAGTACATACAGGAGCAGACGCTGTTTCTGTCTCGGTGTAGGCGTAGGCGAATAAACGAAACCTATCTTCTTATAGCTCACCTACCTACTCACCTCCTGTAAATAAATAGGAAGCGTCGAACGACAGTTTATTAGTACCTATAGATTTCAGTTCAGTTTCAGTCTTTCAAGTTTTTTAGTCCTCGAGCAACAAATTCTTGTTTCAAACGTAAAGTTTTCTCGCTAATCAGACCTTTGTGAATTGGTTTTATGTGAAATGGACTTATAACATACTTATCATTCAGCATTTTATTTACTTAATACTTTGGCGTACTGACCCCTCACGTCGTCCTACCTGTACGATGTTCTAGCCGTTTCGTATTTATTGACAGAAAATATGTGTTTGGCGTATAATTGTTCATACACATAAAACGAGTGCAGAAGCAGGATATTCTGTGAACCTTCGAAGTTTTATATTGTTGAGATGTGCGTTCAGTATTTACAGTACGGATACTCAAAATAGGGTGTTACCGTTATATTCTCTGTATCGTAAATCGTAACATTACCACGGCATAATGGGTGAAGTGGACGAGGTGATTGGAGCGAGCGGTCGCCCAAGCTTGGACACGGCAGACTATGACCAACTTATGAATTATATGCAGAAAATGGAGGAGAAAGCCACGAAGGCTGAGGAGGCACTGGCCAAGGAAGAGTCCTTGCGAAAGGAGCTCGAAGCCAAGAATGCCAAGACCCTCGAGGAAAAGAATGCTCTCGCCGCCCAGCTCGAGAGTGAGAAAGGAGCTCTCGGTGATGTCCAGGAAAAGATTGCCAAAGTCACATCCCAAAAGCTCGCACTGGAGTCTCAGTTGTCGGTGAGTGAAACCTTGCTTTCTCTTTTTAGTCCGGCAGAGGCTTATGGATAAAGCCCCCAAAGTAATTACGTTAAAATGACTGCAAAATACGGACATATTTTTCAACGACAAGAGGTGCATCTTAAAGAAGGAATGCATACAATTGTACAAATATTTAGCTGAAAATTGGTGCGTTTAAATTCGACTTAGCTGCTCAGTACTCAATATTTCTTTAACGATTTTCAGTTAGAACTTGTGCATATACATATATTCGTAAATCTTAAGGAGTAAAGTTCGTGCGTTTTTTAGTGCTTGTGCTACTGATATAAGCTATGTAGAGGTTGAAACATTTTCCGAATTTTAGCGCTTCAAACAATCGGAGTTTCTGTAGGTAAACGCTAAACCTTCAAACGCTAAGCCTTGTGGTTCTAAGCTGGCGGAAAGCAGGCTTTTCTAAGTCCATAATTGGGCAGGCTGCTGGCGGAAGCGGAGTAGTGCCACAGGGGGGTCGGGAGTCGGAATCATTAATTAAATCTCTCTCGCCTGGCCTGACGTCAGTCTGTTTCCGTGAGAGTTTCCTTCCGTAGGATATAT
The DNA here is from genome assembly GCA_034694925.1 of Ceratophysella denticulata. Taxonomy (NCBI): domain Eukaryota; kingdom Metazoa; phylum Arthropoda; class Collembola; order Poduromorpha; family Hypogastruridae; genus Ceratophysella; species Ceratophysella denticulata. The sequence goes on from JAQFYT010001508.1 coordinate 11,335, forward strand.
TTGGCACCAGGCATGGCCACGGACTTCCCAAATCCAAACCCCGAGATAATTTGACACACTTTATATGAATAAAAGGTAAGCTGCTGCTACTGTTAGGACATCGAGCTTTGAGAGATTTTACCTTGTTCTAAGAAAAACATATAAGTCTGAAAGAGCTCTTCTTGAGAGAGATGAAAATCAGTAAACAAGGTTTTGAGCTCCAAGCCTTGGAGGGAGATGATGATTTTCCTCACTCATTTCTGCGTGGGAATGGGGCTTTGGCTCAGTCTTTGAGACAGCAGCTGCTGCTTGAAGGAAAAAAAAATTGGATTACTTTACTTTAACTCAGCTCTCTATGCATCAATATTAAATTCCTGTGTGTGTCTGTCATCAGTCATTCCTTGCTCCATCCAGACCAAAGTCGATTATCATATTAGGATTAGAAGCCAGAAAAGAAAGAACTGCGGTTCGCGGTTCTTAAATTAAATTACACTTTGAACTAGGCATTCCATCATTTAATATCTAACGAACTACTTTAATAATTCAATTTTTCATTTATTCCTGAGTAGGCACAAGCGTAATAGAAAGTATGTCTTTGATTTTTTGGGTATTGGTGAAACTCAAAACGCGTTCCACAAGAGCCGGTGAAGCGACTAATTAAAAGTATCAAATCTTAGGATTGGATATTAGTAGAACCACGGTTGAGGGCAGATTCAAACGAGCTAATCTGCTTCAATGAAGATGACTTCAGGTTTAGCTTGAAGCTTGAGGAAATTGGGAGCTGGGTTGGGGAAAACAAGCCGCGGCGTTTCTGGTTCCGCCTCATTATTCATTTACTTAAACTTAACCCCGCCTGCTTGAGAGAGAAGTAGGGGCAAGTGCCGAGGAGCGTAAATCAATACTGACAGCTAAGACTTCCGTTAGGATAATCTCGGGAGAGATATACTTCTATTTACACTCAGACCCTGTCAAGCCATAGATCCGATGATTATTCCTATTCCGCCTTCTACCGCCGAGGTGTGAGAGTCAGGATGTCTTAGGGAGACTCTCTGTGGCATGGCACAAGAGACGAGATGAATCACACACATTTTACTCCCATTCCATACGAAATAGGATTTCAGGTCAATTCGGCAGCGGTTTTATGCTTATGGGGTCTGACATGGTTTCAAAAAAATGCACAAACTGTCTAATGTGTTAATCTTTAGCGATCACCATTTTATCCGAGCATTTTCGTCAATTTCACCAATAGTTTCATGCGATGAATGACCATGAAACTATGTTGCATAAAAGAATAAATTACAAGTGGCATGAAAGTATATCTAAACCTACATGTATATTCAACGGAATGAAAAAGCAGTCTTTTAAATTGGATCGCTAAATAACAATACGATTGGGGAAACTCTGAAATCCGAGATCCAATTGACCGCCTCCAGCGGTAAAAAGAGTGAATTTCCTCGCTGAGTTATCATTTCCTCGTAGAGCCCAATCCTTTGGAGACTCGAGATCCTCAAGATAGATTTTTCTAGCTTTATCCAAAGTCGGATCCTTGTATCCATGGAACATCTCTGAGACAGTAGCCAGTAGCTCCCTATCCAAATCTACACTAGAAGGACCCCATCTATATCGTCTATCGTATTCTTTTTTCTTGAGATACAGCTATCCTGAAAATGAAAATGCTACATTACATTGTTCTTCCATCCCTTTCAACTAAAAGCAGGCGCTTGAGAATTGAGAACAGTAGTAGCAGTCCTTATGGATGTTGACATGCCATGACAGATGGCTTTCTCCATTTTCCCACACACACTCAAGCAGAGCTAGACAGACACGAGCGAATAAAGTTTGAGTTTCCGATGGATGCGTGCTATGGAATATCTTATAAAACTTTGTTTTAAATTTCAACTTACAACAGTTGTGCTTTGCCTGAGTTTTTTAAAAAAACATTTGAGCTGAAACAGAAAATAACTGACTGGTGACGTGACGCTCAGGATGACCGGGTTGTACATTTAGACAAATGTCCCGATAATACATAATGGAAAAATTCATAGCGTCAATTCATAGCTGGACAGTTCATACTGCCAGTGCACATGCACAGCGTGACATGACATAACGCCACTTCATAACGGGAGAGTTCATACATAACCCTACATTATATAACGAGATAGTCATAGGGGCTGATAAATGCAATAATTCTTAGCGTGACATATTATAATGCCACTTCATAACGCGTAAACTCATTCTATGTACCATGATTATTTCCTGCACACTGCCTGACCGCGGATACCCAAGATTGCTTGACTCTCTATTTAGAATTAAAATATATATTAATTCTGATCGACTTTTATTTCGCTTTTTTTAAAATTAACTTTAGGAGAAAGTCTTGAAAAAATTTAAGCCAAATAATATAGATAGCATATTCATATTATGAATTAAAAATTAAACGCGGTATGAACTTTCCTCGCTATAAATACACCCTGACATAGATTGTGGCGCTCTAAACTGTCCCGCTATATATGTAGATACTATGAATAGACCTGGCTTTGGCTCTATCGCTACACCCACATAGACATAGGTATCAAGCTTCTCTGAGTTTTTTCTATCTTTTTCAACAACTTCAACAAATGTTCAAAGTAAATACGTAGCCTACGTAGGTTGAGTTTGAAGTTTTTAAGTTTAAAGTAAACAAGATTTCCTTAAGAAAATAAAATTCAGCATTCAACAGGGATCACAGTGAGAAATCTGTATGACCAGCGATGAAACGCAACTTGTTTGCCTTATCAATAATAAAATAGGCTGGCGTGACGCGTTGCAATTTGCCAGTGCAAGAGAAAACGAATGTTTCTAGCTCTGGTCAATGTTATATTATAGGATTTTATTATGGAATACTATGAACATATATGTTATATAAGAGATAATCCTATTATTTGTAGTCTAATCATGTCCAGGGTTAACAGTTATAGCGTAACGAATGATCGGTGCATTGGGATGAATTTTACATGATTGAGTAGGTACTCTTCGTTTCGGCGACTTAATAATACCGAGCGTCTTGAAATTCCATAGGACACACAAGAACGACTCCAGGAAGAGGAAGATGCTCGTAACCAACTGTTCCAAGCCAAGAAGAAGATTGAGCAGGAACTGTCCGGCTTGAAGAAGGATGCTGAGGACTTGGACCTTTCCCTCAACAAACTTGACTCGGACAAGGCAACGAAGGACCATCAAATCCGAAGCCTCAATGATGAAATTGCTCGTCAAGATGAGCTCATCAACAAGCTCAACAAGGAGAAGAAACACATGCAAGAGATTAATCAGAAGACTGCTGAAGATTTACAGGTACAGTAATCGAGTCGATAGGGTTAAGGGTTGAGGTATGGAAATCGTTGCTGAAACGTTTTGTATGTAACACTGCATTTTAAACGTTGCAGGCAGCAGAGGACAAGGTGAATCACTTGAACAAAGTCAAGGCTAAGTTGGAGCAGACTTTGGATGAACTTGAGGATGGTCTCGAGCGTGAAAAGAAACTCCGTGGTGATATTGAGAAGTCGAAGAGGAAGATTGAAGGTGACCTCAAATTGACCCAAGAAGCTGTCGCTGACCTCGAACGAAATAAGAAGGAACTCGAACAAACCATTCAGCGAAAGGATAAGGAAATCTCAACCCTCACTGCCAAGCTTGAGGATGAGCAATCCCTCGTAGCCAAGCTCCAGAAACAAATCAAGGAACTTCAGGTAATACCACATTCCTATCCTGGAGCATGGTAGGCATTTTCTGTGAGTCGTTTAGGTCCCGGGCTCTGGGCGTACACGGCGGCCTAAGCCAGGGATTTTTAAATTAAGTACCTAATGAATCGTATCCTTGTCGTTCGAAATAGGCCCGTATTGAAGAATTGGAAGAAGAATTGGAAGCTGAGCGACAGGCCCGCGCCAAAGCTGAGAAGCAACGATCCGACCTATCCCGTGAATTGGAAGAATTGACCGAACGTCTGGAAGAAGCCGGTGGAGCCACCACTGCTCAAATCGAGCTGAACAAGAAACGAGAAACTGAACTCTCCAAACTTCGTCGTGACGTTGAAGAAGCCAATATTCAACATGAAGCCCTCCTGGCCAACATTCGGAAGAAGCACAATGACGCCGTTGCAGAAATGGCGGAACAAATCGACACCTTGAACAAGATGAAGGCCAAGGCCGAGAAGGACCGTTCACAAATGGCTTCCGAGCTCAACGACATCCGGGCCGGTATGGACCATGTCGCAAACGAGAAGGCTGGACAGGAGAAGCAGAACAAGAGCCTGCAACAGACCCTGGGTGAAGTTTCCCAGAAGTACGAGGAGGCTTCCCGAACCCTGGGTGACCTCGATGTGGGTAAGAAGAAATTGGAGGCTGAGAACGGTGACCTCTCCCGCCAGCTCGAGGATGCGGAGTCTCAGATCTCGCAGTTGAACAAGCTAAAGGTTACCCTGGCCACGCAGTTGGAAGACACGAAGCGTGTGGCGGATGAGGAGTCTCGTGAACGAGCCAGTCTCCTGGGTAAGTTCCGTAATGTGGAACATGACTTGGACGGACTTCGGGAACAACTGGACGAAGAGGCCGAGTCTAAGGCGGATCTCCAGAGACAACTTTCCAAGGCTAATGCTGATGCTCAGTTGTGGCGTGCCAAGTACGAGTCGGAGGGTGTTGCTCGGGTCGAGGAGCTTGAGGAAGCCAAGTAAGAATTACGCATTTTTTCCGGTCCAGGGGGCGGATCCAAAAAGAATCTTAAATATCGTATTTAAGTGTAACGCTAAGCGTGAAAGTTAAGTGTACGCTAAGTGAAAACTTAAGCGGTATCCAAAAACTTAAGTATAGATTTTTACACTTAAAGTA
>JAQFYT010001509.1:0-16172 GCA_034694925.1 Ceratophysella denticulata
GACTTGTTTACAGGACGTGACGGACGGTCGCACGCTCGCACGCTCGGATTATTCTCTACGATTTTAATGTTAAGATTTACGATTTTTCTCGAACTCTTTAGAACACAGAACATAACGTAGAATAATGATATTTCGAATACAAACTTAACAAAATGAACCACAAGACAACGTACACTTTTTAAAAATTAGGTATCACATTTACTTATACAAACATTATATGTATACCTATATACCTACACCTACACACAATATTCTACGGCAACCCTGGATGAGGGCCGTTAGCACAGGTTCGTCAAGTCCTAATATAGAGATTTCCGGATTCCTACTTCCTTATTTGCTCGCTCTCCTATTTGGATTTGGGTTGAGAGGTGATAGGCTTTGACGGCTTGTGCCATATCCCTGTCATTTGACAAGACAAGTAAGTATAATACGAGTAGATAAAATGTAAATGGAGCCGTGACAGGTCAAGAAAGCAAGCTCTTCTATTTCAATGTATGAGTAAATAACGACTGTTGGAGCATCCAGCATCCATCATCCACCCGCACAAGGTTAACCAGCCATCGCGCTTACGCACTTGTTCGAAGATTCTAAAGTTGTCACGGTCTCAAATAAGTACCTAAGCAATTCGTTGCACTTCAGTTCGGTATCCATTAAAAATGTCGTTTCTTTGATTTTAATGTGTATCATATATGAAACAAAATAATTTCACCTGACCGAATTGTCCGATCCAGCGTTACTTGTGCTTAACCAAAACGTCATATCACACGAATATGATTCATATGCACAGGAAATGCAAATCTACATGTTCCTATCGCGAAACAATTAACAATGCTTTAAAACACTTGTTAAATTCTAAAAGTTTTATCTGAGGTAAGTGGTAAGTCCATCGACCATCAATATACCTATACAATGCATCAGGCGACCAATGTTCGTACATAGTTACATTTTGTCTGCATAATTAGTTGCTAACTGCATTCTGCATACAGCTAACTCAACCAACCTGGCCCTGGCCCTCCAGTCATCTGTCTCCAGTCTCTACAAAGACGCTATGCAATTATCGTGCTCTTCTTCCATCAATGGGTTTAAATACTTCCCCCAAAGTCTAATGGCCTAGCGGAGAAGGCCTGGTTGTTGGAGACCGATTATGCGAGCTCACGGTCATTTCCAAATCTCCCTAATATGAACACACATAAATTGAATCATCCACTCCATAATATACCCATTAGGACCTATTATTAGCATCCTTTTAACAGCCATAACGAGAAAGTAACAGTTCCCAAGAGCATGTTCACACTTCAGAGGAGACGTTGATGATCAAGCTTCCAAATGCTCTGCAAATACTTGGATGGATTTCTGTTTTACTCCTAAAATTTTCAAACATGGAGGAAAAAAGATAGCCATTCACCATTGTTAGTTTGAATGGGTATGAATTTCCAGTTGAAATATTATCCGCATCCGGTACACTAGCATGCAAAAATAAATCAGAAACTGAAAATCCAATGGAAAATGTCTGTCTATAAAATTCTCGTTTACAAAACTTTAATCTCCAGCCAGACACCAAACTTTATTGGTCAAATTAAAAATTAACTTTACGGCGCACGTAAATATTTATGACTTTGACTTGCATTTTTCAGGTAATCAGGTATCAGGTAAATTACGATAGCTTACTTGTCCGCTTCCGCCTACAATATTCTGTATTTAGTATGAAGTTAAGAACACCATATCACCACAGCGTCCGAAACTTAATGCTGAGCTTGGTAGCCCAATGCAAAAATATTGAAGAAACCCTTCAACTTCAGCATACATATTACGAAGGTAAAAATCCTTACAACGAACCATGATAAAAATCGAAAGTCTAAAGCCGTGTCTAAAGCCGTAGAGAGGATTCAGAAAAGGATAAAATTAAATAAGAAATTGGAAAAAACGGCTGACTAAGCACAATATGGGCATAAATGGAGGAAAAATTCAAATAAATTCACCATTTTCAATCTCCTTCGACTCTCATGGTGGTCTATCTGGTCTGGTCTCCAGAACTAGGATTAAATGGTAAATGACTGGTTGAGTTTGGAAAACGCTCTAGGTAGACTAGGCTTAATATTTGGCGCAAGGAAATCATTCCATTTGATTTATGGGCCAGAGCTTATTTACCATATGGCGACGATTTACGGTACATGTGAAATTCGGATTCGGAGTTATATTGGAGTTGGAGTTCCAGCTCCAGTTGTTTTGTATTTTGTCTTGTCTCTAGTATATTTAAGGTACATTGTGTAATGTACTTATTTGGTATTGTATGTTTACAACCGTCCATGCATCCGATTTGTGATTAAAAAACTTCAGGCACCCTCTCTCTTGTACCCGCACGCAGGTTTTACGAGCTTACGATACTGCCCGGCAGCGGCCTCGAAAAGCTGAAAATGCATCGAATTATTTGACCATAACATAGCAACCAGAATATACCTTAATATCTAAGGTATAATAGACGCTGAACCAAAACTAAACGCCGCGGGCATCGGCTGGAGATTTGAGTTGACGTATTTTCGGTTATGATATAATATGCGATCATCGCCCATGTGGTTAAGCGTCCCACTTGGAGGTGGAGATTCAAAATTAAATGCCATTTTCTAATAAGCGCCTCTGCTCTGCTTGAGGGTTCCAAATTGGATGAACGCCCGGGCGTTCAAATTAGATAATACGGTAACCAAAAATCAACATGTATTCTTAAGAATTTGCAAATAGGTACCGATTTCCTGTAAATGTGCTGTTGCAAGGGCTTGTGAAATATTTGAAATTGCAACGATTCGGTATGCGTTGACGTTGACCCAAGTTGCCAATGTCTGCAGAGCATATAAACGAGTAAAGAACATACCACAATAATACGTCATAGGGCGAGTCATGCAAACATTAAATACAAAGTACTTAACGTTAACGTACACACATTCTCATTCTATATTAAACGAGTAGTTAACGAAAATGAAAACAAACCCGATTGAATTAAGCCAGTTTACAGACAGTGAGGTCCTGGTACCAACTACAGACTAAATGCAATAAATCCAGTGTAAATTCAAAGGAAATGGAATGCGATTTTCTTCTCTGCAAATTGTAAACACTTGGAGTTTATAGGGTATTCACCCGTAAATTCAATTGTATACTCTTCCGTGTCAAGCACTACCGCTTGAGAATTTGATCGGCTAAATTAAACTATTATATTCCATACTGCGAAAATACTCTGGCCATTCGAATTCACGGCATATGTACTATGCACTACACCGAATGTAATTAAGTACATATCAGAAAACTTGCCCTGTTCCATTTCAATTCTAAATAAATCAAACTCGTTTCGTTGAAATACAAAACTCAAACTATTTTTGACTTTGTGAATGCCCTCGTGCCAAAAAACTAAAAAGCTCTTGTTTCATGACAATAAGCAGGAGTCTAAAAATATTACAATTCTATGCATGCATGGAACTTTTAGTCATAATAGCATAGGTAGAGGTAGAATACAAAGGATTTGATAATAATGGAGACTACTGGCCAGACGAAAACAGACCAAATTTCTGCACCACATGCGGCACGCACATGTGCAATTCCATCGTATAGTATCGTAATATCCTATTTCGTATTCATATACCATGTTTCATAGTGAAACTGGATCCAGAATATAGTCGCGATATGTATCATGTCAGTTACAAATGTCTCGATCTCGGCGTTACGTCGGAAGAGTAATTTGGGTCATATTGTATATTCAGAAATGAGGCAATCCCCAAATGTAAAGGGATTAAAAATATACCTCAGTCAGACCAGACAAGCCAAAAATTGCTGACACGATATCGCTGTGTCGCAGATATGCAAACTGAAAGAAGGTAGTTGGTACACAAATAATGATGCCAATAGGATATTATATATTGTACTAGACGGAGTTAAAAAACTAAACAATACATACATTTAAATGAATTGTCCTGTCATGTAATTATACTGTGTATTTTGCCAATTAAACATGCATTCCCATTCCCCATAAGAGTCATCTAGATATGCAAGCATAATGTACCTAATGCAATTTAACGGTAATTTTTTATTTAAATGTCAGTGCCAATTGCCAAGCCGACAGCCATAGCCATACTATGGATGAACCATGTTCTTGGTGCATTGTATCTACATAGATGATCATAAATGCAAATTCCATTACTTTTAAACAGACCAGTTCAATGCCCAATAGATTACACCGTATAAATAGCAATGACAACGCTGCATGAAAAAAATGCTAACTGCAAAACCAGCTCTCTACGTTTTTTAATAGGATAACCGACAGACACATGGAGCTTAGAATTTATTTAGTGAATCATATTACTATGCCTGGGCATTATCAACTCAGCGGCGCCGGCAGCCAATATTAACCTTATCTTTCGTACTGGTTTGGTTAATGAACGTGATATCAAAAAGTACAATATGAACATTCTGTAGTATTGTTTGTACCTATACATCTACATCTGAAACCGAATGAACCCTTTGTAGACGTACAGAGATCAAACTCAATTTAAAACAATACGGTCCGAGGCCAGGGACGAGTGGTATCGTAAATCAAGGTGATTTTGGTTCGTGGTCTGGAAATCCTAGTGGTGTATTGGGATGATATTATGGAGATATGGGGTAGGACATAGAACATACATACAGACAGACCCAATCCATTATGCCAATATCGAAGTCCTAGAGTCCCGAAGAACAATCATCTCTCAATAAATTATTTGCTTCACTTAGCACTTAGCACGTAGTGCAGGTTGCACATGCCAGGCTTCATACTTTTATATGCAGATTGCTCTCTTCAACCCAACAACCTCGCAAACTCGCAACTCCTCGCCTAAATCTCTGTCTGTGTGGTATTCCAAATTCCAAATTCCAACGACCATGAATTAGTCATGGAAAGACAAGAAGAAGAGGTTAGCAACCATGTTACAACTGTACTTGGTGGTATTAGGCACCAGGCACGTTCCAAGAATTATGGAGAAAGCCTAATAAAGCTTCAAGTATTTTGAAAACATGTTAAATCTAATGTTGTGTGGTTTACGCTTATGCCACTAACCTGACACTAATGTGCTGGATGTAATAAGTATAAAAAATAGTTAAATTCAAAACTGTTTAAATTTAAAGGGCTTCACAAGAATTTATGTTTCAATTTCAGGCAATTACGAGCCCTATTGTGAACGTAACGTGTAAGTATATCATCTGGATTATATAATAACGCCCGTAAATTAGTAATAATTAGTGTCTTATCAAGGTTATAAATCTCTATGAAAATTGGAAGTATGGCTTAGTGCTGACGCTATAACTGTCAACGAAGCTCAATTGTCTTGTTCAATTTTAGAGGAAAAACTCAGTATTCAACTACTTATGTACTTTTACTATCACTCTGATTTATCAATTCATCAGTTAGCTAAATAGCATATCAGCAATTTTGCTTACCTACATGGAAACATGGCACAAACTTATCGCATTTCGCCTGCTGAGAGAGTATTTACCTTTCCGTTCCATATCATTTTTATTTCTACTACTAACTACTTATCGATCGAATCGACGACTGATAATCTAAAATTTAGATAGACGCGTTTAGTCCATTTCCTCCATTCAAAATTTGTATCGTAACTCGGTAGGTAAGTACTTCATAAATTTAGAAAATGAGTACCTATCTAGCTAAATAGATGATAGCGGCAAAGCGAGTAACTTCAAAAAATGTCCCCAGCGAGGTCACCAATGACCTGAGAGTCAATAACCTTTCATTATGATTACGGATGAACGTGTCTTATTAACAAGAGACCGATTTACGGTTTCCACTATCTGTATAAATACAGATTCTACATAAGTAGATTTATTAACCAAAGATCATGTACATCACGTATGTGACATAAGCATGAGAGATATTGGTAGCGGATAGATTAGAATTAGAGCATTTAGCGTAAATTCGATCAATCCACAACTTGGCATGAAAGACCATGAAGCCCTCCTAACCTTATTTCGAAGTGACAAGTGACAAAGCAAAACTATGTCGGAAACATGAAATTTTGCAAACAAAAAAGTTGTAATTTAATGTAATGTAACCCCAGTCTGCGGGTTTTTCGTATCTTTCTCCAACCTAACCGTCCAACCCCGAATTAGACCTCCTCACACACAATGGACTCTGACCTTTTCAAAGTTGAATTTATGGGATGAAACTTAAAAACTCATACACATTATTTCCAGGAATTCCGGTATTCGTGGCTTGAGCGAGCTGCTACTGCTACTACTAGCTCTCTATAAACTGAGGAAGAATAAACGTATTAAAACCAAACCATGAGAGGTCTTTTTTTGGAACGACGAGTCAAAAGTTGAATTAAATTCCTTTCGGCCTCGATTCCATCGAGTTTTTCAACTTTTTTACGACTCTGCTTTCCCTCGCTTTTTCCACCCCAGAAACACAGAAGTCGTGACAGCGGAGCAGACTCTGGAAATCCCTGGAAAGGACGTTCAATTGAAACTTTATGTCTCTCTCCGCTTTTCAGGAGACATCAGAGGCTCATATATTAGAGCGTCATTCCATATGTCCACGTTATCTATTTTTTTAAATGACTAGAAATGAATCACTCAGGAATAGGCGAGCAGGGGTCGGCGGAGGAAACTAATGTAATGTATTAAAATGTCAAACCATTATTGCCAAAATGTCCAGATTCTGAACTTAAATGTCAAGTAATTCCAGGTCATGTTTTCAGCACGTCCTCAAGCGTCAATTCGACCTTCTTCTGAAATACTCTGGTATGGACCTGCAGCGTTTACACGACAAACTGGCATTCTGTGCAATTCCACTAATCTTTGATTTAAGACCCGAGCTCATAACATTTTAATCGAAATGGTCACGCACAGAAGGCATGGGTTCTTCCATAACACCTTCTGATTCAAACCAATTAAGTAATTCTTAAGCAAACTCGCCGGGCGATGAAAACCTTATGAAACGCACATTCAATTCAAAACCCGTCAAAAAAGTCTAAGAATCCAAACCAATAGGCAAACCCTTTCAGTAGAAAGCAAAAATAGTGCAAATTAAATTTTAGAAAGCACAACTTGTTTTGAAAAAATTTGCAAATATCCGCTTAGTTATTCGATTTTACAGTCATGGTAGAGCGCTTTAAACCTCATTTTGAAGTCAATCAGCCAATTACAGGTTAAAAAAAGGTGCGATTCCTGTCCAGCCATATCATGCTCATATATCATTTTCCTTCGTTTTGATACAAATTGTCCATTTTGTAACAAAACTCAAGAATAATTTTAAAATTTTACATCTGTAAGCATTTCAACCGATCGAAATGCATAATGGAAAGTGAGTGCTTGGTAATGAAATTGGACCTTGTATGTATGTATGTTTAAGGAGTGAGGTTACTCGGCTGCTTGGGCCACAAGCGGGCCTATTGCAGACTGCCCCTGGGACAATTGGACCTTCATGGATATGTGAATGATAACTGATAACGTCTCTTGATAATACCGTGTGCAATTGTGTGCATTTAAGTTGCAGACAGTAAAATAATTCAGTATTATGTTACTCAATATTGTTTGGATTTGGATGATTAATTAAAATGGAAATTATAAAAAATGGAAATTTTACCGAGGAGGAGAAGGCGATGTGTGGCTCGGTAGACTTGTTTGTCTTTTTGAATTTGTTGATTGATTTTTTTGTTGGCTTCCTTCCGCCGTTTAGTCTCTTCCTGTTCAGTCTTCGAGGTGCCACCGCCGAAGCACCCCATGACATTCGGGCACTTGGGACACCTTACAGCTCCGCAACTACCAACCCCTGCTGTGGGACACTCACAGATTAACCTAACCACACAACTGTCGTACTATTTTCCAAAACTTTAGTTTAGCCCCAACTTTCCAAATTCCGAAGAACCGATGAAATGAACCTTGTCTTCGTCTTCCCTGGCTTCAAACAGCTGTTGACTGTATCAACCTGAGCCGAACAGAACACTCACCAAGGCCCCACAAGGATCGGTATTCTCAGAGATTGACACCGGTGTGAATGAAGAGATCACAAAAGAGCCCTGCGGCCAAATAAATATAAATGATATCTGATATCACTCCTCGAAATGGATGAACGCCCGAAATATTGCCCAGGTTATCCGTGATACTAACTTCTCGAATGAGCTGTAATGTCGAGCTTATTGATCGTAAATAGGAAACTGGCAACTGGAGTTACGATATATCTTCACCAGAGTATAAGTTGTATTATGTTTCTTCGTAGTGGTTCAATCTAACGCTTGGATTTTAATTAGGTTCTGAATTCTGAAGTTGTCGCTTGTCGTTTGCAAGAATTGGATTATTGGTTGATTCAGTGCAGCAGGTAGCAGCGTTAGCAGTAGGGTTGGATTAACTGCGGCAGTTAAAAGTCTGTGTCCATAATCAGTAGCACCAAATCACGATAATTCACGGTTAGGGTATCCAAATTTTCAGCAGTAGAGCGCCATTTTCTTGTACCTTTTTGAAAACGTACAAACAATTACCAAAATTAGGCTTGTAGAATTTAAAAAAAAGTGCCTTCAAAATGTTAAATAATTGCCAGCACAGCAGTTAGTTTTTTTTTTTGAATTTCAGGTTAATGTTTGTCGTCTTAGCCAAACTTATGACTTACCGTTAAACGTTTTCCAGGACACGACAGATGACCGACTGATGACTGAGTGCAGAAACGGAAGGGTTGTTGCTTAGCTGAACTCGGGAGATATATTGAATTTCTTCGATGTGCTGAGTTTTGAAATTCAACTCAACTAACAAACAACTCTCCGCCCGACAGAGTGAAAATCCCAACTGAGGAGCTCTCTATGGAAAAAGGGAATGGATATAGTACAGAAAAAAAACCTTTGGGAGACTTCTTCTCGGTCGTGTGCGAAATGCGAATTGTGAATTTTCAGCTAGCAAAAAAAAACTATCGCTAGTCCAAAAGCGCCTGCTCAACAGCATAAACTCCTATCTAGTGGTATAGCTTCCTAGTTCTAGGTTCTAGCGTTCTAGCTAGCCTCCTGCTGGTTCTGCCTTGTGCTGATATGGTCACTCCAAAACAAATATCAGAGCGAAAACGGAACCGAAAGGTTTTATGTATGTGGCCTGGACTACTGAGATACGGTATACCTAACGTATCTTTTATATAGTCGATTCCGCGACACAAACGATGTAGAAAATTAGTTAATTTGGTTTCATTAAAAGTACAAGGAAAATTAATTACATCAAATGCCCGTCATTGTAAAGAAAAGACTGGGAATATTGCGGCGACAATTCGACGATGCCCTCGAGATAAGATGTTTGAATAATATATATGGCGGTAAGTTGACGTTTCGACAAAATTGCATCTGTCGGTAACTCAATGTCCCGACAGATGTCGACAATACAATGACTATGACTAGTGTGTAATCTGCGCTAAAGGAACAGCGACAATTACAATGATGCGCATTTGTTGACAAATAACCGATGGCAATTCAACGATACGCAATGCGCAAAATGAACGACAGTTTTATGATTTGTATAAATTATCCAATATTGATGACGGCAATTACAATTTCAATCATTCGCAATGTGAGCAAAACGGGAGATACCAATTGCAATGATTCACGAGTTGCGTCAAAATGAACGAAAATTCAATGACTCGCAAATTGCGACAAACGTACAACGCTTCGCAATCTGGGAAAATCGATCTGCGACGAATATTTGACGTTGGTATCGAGATCGAGACAATTTTCTACATACAAAGATAGCATAATTGATAAGCGACGACAAAACCCGTGTAACGTAATTGTCACTAGGTGCATTGCATCCCCACTTTCTGCAACGAATTGTCTAGCTACCGACGCTCGACTCCGAAACCGCAAAAGCACTGGAAATACCGTGATCGGCAGTTAACAACCCCGAACTCCAAACGTGTTGGTCGCTGGCTTAAACCATTATCTACCTGACTTTCATTCTTTTTCATTGATTATTAAAATAATCAGAACCTAATATACAATTGAGCGATTGCTACAGGAAGCACGTAGCGTATGTATACATGCTCCTTTAAAAGTGGTACAGGTTACGCTTTTCTACAACTTCATGTGTCTAATTCAGTTAAAGGTATTTCCTAGAAATTAATATTAATGTCCATTTAGATTAAGCCTAATTTGTTCAGAGAAGCCGATTAAAGCCAGCAGTATCCTTGGTAATACATATGTGATTCCAGAAAAGTATATCATATCCTTTCAATTAACCTTTAGATTACATAGCAATGTGTTGTCGTAATCTACGAATGAATGAAGATTCAAGAATATATAATTTTATGCCGTTACATCTACGAACTGCACCGGATTTTTCAATGAAATGATCATCAATTTCTGCGAAAAAATTAGACCTAGCCGTTCTGCGGACTGAAATTAAATTCAGATTGATTTGAAACAAGCACGTTCGACCGAAATTAGTATCTAATCCTAGACGGTTTGGACTTGATAACTGTACGTTCATCATTTGCTACATAATAAAAGCTCTCTTGGAACTCGATAACTAGTACCTCTTGTGTCTTGTCTTGTTCCATTGAATAAGATCATGGGTTATTTGAACGAATTAAACTACACAATTCGAAAATGTGGAACAACTAAATTACGCATAAATTGTACCTGACGCGTCCAAATTAATTCATAACTTCTCCATCTTTAATACTTAATTATGATAGCTTAAAAATACTTCCACTATTTTACAGAGTTAATAACATTTTAACTTATACTTTTGCAAGTATATTCCAATACCATTAATTTAAATACACTCATATATCACACAATTGTTTTGTTATACGTTCCATAGAATGTATAATTTAAATACTTTTGATTTGTCTTGACTTGACCAGTGCGAGTTTCCATCAGGTTTCAATTTCCAGCTGCCAGACTTTCTGGAACACTTTCCTGCTGTCGAGCCATATAATCCTGAATATACTTTAGCCTTGTTTCCAACCTAAACGCTTCAAGTCGGCTCGTTGCAACCATTGTTCTCAAATTCGTCACTTGTTCCTAATATTCGTAATTTGCACGAGATTAAAAAATTCATAAATTGTCATACATATACAATTGACCCATAAGATAATGTATTTTAACTCACATTCAGAGTGTCATTTTCAAACTTGGCCGCCTGCCAAACATTGACCAGCTCATCATCATCCAGCTCCGTCAAATCTGACGATATTTTGGGCCTGTGAAATGTAAATTATGAGATAATTACTGGTTTTAGTTTGTAAAACTAAAAAACTCACTCTTCTAATTGAAAACTTTGTGTCAACTCCTGAATGAGAAGTTCAATAGCCTCTTCCTCTTCAACGATCTGCTCTTGAAGCTCCTGATTGAAGGCAATGAGACACTCGTTCTCAACCAGCAGAAACTCATCCGTTTGGAAAACAGGCAGAGAAAACGGGTCAAAGATCGATGGAGCCTGGTTGACCTTAAATGCTGGTTCTCTTGGCCGTGTATCCTCTCGCAGAATAACGTAGTCCCCATCCTCATCGTCTTCACTAATTTCATCATCAAACTTGTCACCGACGCCGAGCGTGGGTTCCGACTTGGAGACTTTGGGCTCATCAACACGAAGCAGGCTTCCTTTGAGTATGTCCACATTCTGTCTTGGTTCCAAAGGACTGGCTTTCGGCCCATCATCAAAACTTGAGATTTCTTTCTCAAAAGCGTCCTCAGGAGTTGGATAGGAATTGGGATTGTGACGTGATGCATGAACTTCGACTTCAACTTGGAGCGTGTCAACAATCTCAGGTGAATCGAGCGGATGATGTTCCAAAACTACTTCATCGGGTTCAGTTTTTGCAACTTCCGATTCCACTTGATTTTCAGGCAAAATAGTTGGTTGTTTGGATTCAGTGGCTTTCGGTAGAACAACAGCCGTTTGCGGCGTAAAATCTAGACTCTCATCCTCATCCTTAGGTAAAGTGACAACTTTTGAAATGTTGCTACCAGGTGGTGCTAGTACAACTGATTGTCCATGATTGTCGCCGCTCGCGGATGTTGGAATAGGGAGTATAACCGCTTGATATACAACCGA
Source organism: Ceratophysella denticulata (assembly GCA_034694925.1). Classification (NCBI taxonomy): domain Eukaryota; kingdom Metazoa; phylum Arthropoda; class Collembola; order Poduromorpha; family Hypogastruridae; genus Ceratophysella; species Ceratophysella denticulata. The sequence continues at coordinate 12,064 of JAQFYT010001509.1, forward strand.
CTTAGAGGATTTTTCGGATTCAGATGATGAAACGTATGGGTTAGATGATGAGGGTTGGGTGGATGACAACGAGGATGAAGGTGTGAATGAAGCAGAGAGTGCGTTTACTGAACGAAGTTTGCGCTACAGGATCACAAATGTCATTTGATCTTAGAATTCAGATGTCAATATTTCTTGACCATTAAAAATAGTAAAAAAAATTGAGATTTAAATAAACCTTCAATTGTGTAAGCGTCCTCTGCAATTCCCAGAGCTGATCTTCATGCTTTTTACTCATTTTCTTTCCGGTCTTGAACTGGGAATGAGTTTGTTCCAAAAGTGCTTCATATTTACGAATTTCCTTAGCAATGACCTCTGGTTCTTCCGGAAGATGCTGATGTGAAGGGGTAGATGATGCTTCAGTAACGCTGGAATTGGAATATTGAAAATTCATTAGTTGGGGTTGGACTCTGAGGACAAATGACCATGAAATATGGCTTTGCAACGCTGAATTATGGGATTTTCAGCCAAATGTTATATTTTCTAATTATTTCAATTACTTACTGAGGGACTGACGTGCATGAATCTTCGAGTGAAGTTTTGGAACCTCGTTTCAGTTTCAGTTTAACTTTGGCACTGGTTGAATCTTTATCTTTTTCCTTTTTAGACTCCTTTTCCTTCTTCTTGAGGAGCATAGGAAGTGGAGCATTGAGAAATACATTGAGACCCTTGGACTTTTCCGGCTGACCCTGTTGTCCACTTGATTTACTTGCGGAGGTACTGGTAGCTGCTGATGAACTGGGCATTGCCGCAGGCATGGACTTCCGATGCTGACCGTCGAAAGGCCGCCGAGTTTCCACCGGTCGCTGTTGATCGACTGGCTTTTCTGTCGACTTCTTCAACTCCTTGTCTTTATCTTTATCTTTCTTTTCGGAAGACTTTTCAGCAGATTTCTTTAGCTCCTTATCCTTTTTGTCAGAACTCTTTTCCTTTTCAGCTGACTTCTTCAGCTCCTTATCCTTGTCCTTCTTCTTGGAAAGGCTAAAAGCCTTCACAATCTTCACCTTACCAGGGCTTCTAAAATATAATAATTGTAAATTGCAATACAATTTGTCGATATATACCTATAGAATTATTTAATTTGTAAATAATTACGAAATGAATGCTAAAAAAAATACTTGGAATCTCCGCTTCCTCCGGCAACTTCATCCTCCTCTGGTGAACTTTCACCAGCCAGAGCTGCATAACCCTTGTCCTTCTTAGAATCCTTCTTATCCTTCTTTTTCTTTGACTTCTCACCATCTTCATCTGCAGAGATTAGAAATATTAAAAGTTGAGTTGAGTACACTACTTTTTGCGTAAATCGAGTTTTCAATCTTTTTTGCCTGGTATTTCACCACAATTATTCTTGCAAACTTAGAAAAGCTCCTTAATTCTTATATTGCAAAAATTAAAATTTATTGTATGAAAAATGCGAACTGTTCTTCCAACCAGCAAACCAGTGCCGACCCAACCAGCTATTTAGTTGTTTGGCTTAAAAAGTGGGTGTCTGGAGGCTTTCCTTATGGTTATTCGATAGGGTCGGACAACGGTTTTTCCATAAAAAAAGAACATCAAATCTGAATTCGGGTGTTAGCATGCATGTATGTAAAAAGGTATGTACTGTCGGCACCAATACATAGAATAAAAGGTCGAAACCATTATTTGGTAGTTGAGGCCTTCAGGAACACATAAAACGTAATGCAAGGTGAGGCGTCGGACGCGCCAAAAGGGTTTCGAAGTTTCATTTTATTTGGGCCTCCAGTAAAGTGCCATGCTGCAAGCACTGACAAACTGGAATACTTGAATATTGACAACTGTACATTTACTCAATTCTCAATTTTCGACCAACCAAATCAAAAATATAATATACGAATCGAAAATGACAAACTTAGAGAGCGTGACATATGTCCACAAACCATAATTGAATCCGATTTACAATCGGATATACATTATGGTTAGTGTATTCAATCAGTGAAAAAAAAAACAATTTTTAAAAAAATGAAATGGCTTACATTCCGGTGTGTCAGCCAGTGGGAGTGCCAGACCAGGAAACTCCTTGGCCACATCTGGGCTTTCAAACTCCATTCGGTTCCTGACCCTTGACGTACGAGGACCTATGAATGACCTGTCCTGTCAATGATTTCAAAATCAAATAACATCTAACCAGCTTTATTTGTTTATCCCATTTCAAGAACACCCTCTGAAATATTGCAAATAAATAAACTAGTATTTCTCTCATATATACGAATCTCACATACCACGTTTGACGTTCAAAGTGCAGTAGCACAGCAATAGCTGCTGCTGACAGCAGAGCACAGCACAAAAAGATCAACAGCAAAATTCTCGGCAAGGCTTGTACACGTTCATTCGACCGCGTACTGCGAATAATTGCAAATCCGTGCTGCGAGCCAAAACACAAATCAGTTGCCAGTCGTCATTTTGTATTTCGTACGACGACGACGACGCGACAGTAAGCAAACCGAAGTCGTCATTTTTTATTTCGTACGACGACGACGACAGTAAGCAAACCGAACATCAAAGGTACTTAAAATTCATATTCAATTAAAGACTCCATTTGGTTTATGTTCTTTACTTTTTGTCAACTGTCGCTTTTGTTCAACTTAAATCAGTGTACAGTCAGGCAAAGGCAAAACTTTAACAAATTCTGTTTTGACCGCAGATTGGACATTTGCCTGAAGAGTCTCGCCTGGAGGCATCCGGGTTTAAATTCGTGTCGCTTGAAGATCTCTCTTAGCCGAAAAGGAGCGTATTAACCATGGTTGAACAGTGTACAAAGAAACGGATGATTATATCCGTCGTCATATTAGGAATTATAACAATCTTACTACTGATCTGGGAGGAAACACTGACAAATGGTTTAGGACCAAAGGCCACTGCAACGCAGTTGCATAACAACACCTCACGTCCAAATCCAAACCTCCTGGAATCAACTATTCTATCATCCAGCGCTCGGACACATTTTGACCCCATAAACCGGCCTCGTGATCGTGAAAATAGACATTGTTGGCTTGATGAGGACTTTACCATAATTCAGGACTGTCATGTCTGCACTGACTTCGAGATGAGCAGTGGTACTTCTGTTGTTTGTCAAGAAAGTGGATATAAACAAACTATTAAGTGTAATATATCAGGAGTTGTTGAAAGAGGATGTTCCGGGGTTCCCAAAATTGTTCAAACCCAATTCTGGATCTTCGAAATTCTTATTCTACTTTCATGCATCATTTTCTCGGGAATTGCTCGATTACGATGGACTCAGCTCGAACGAAATACGATACAGCAAATTGAAAGACGATTAGCAAAAGGATACTAGAGGTTTATAAATATTATGTTAAAATTTCAGTATTCGAGTATAATTTTTGTATTTCACTAACGCTACACGTATCTCACATTTAACTGTGTACCAATGTACCTTACGTAACGAAATTAATATTAGTTGTATTCTACTGAAATAAAAGTTAAAACATAACTTAAGATTTGCAATAATTCAGATTATTCATAAGGGGAACTCCATCATTTCTAAACGGATCTGGACGAATGAGGAATGAGTTAATGAGGCCATTTTGGAAATCGGAAGAGTTGCTCCACAACGCCTAACATAGTTTAATATTTTTTCAATGCCTCTAAAGTTAAATGTGGGATGAGGCTTGGCGGTGGAATTTTTTCAAAGATTCTAACTAAGTAGGCGTTGTGTATTAAAAATTTAGTTTTCCAGCAAGCCCTCACTCACCACTGCTGTGTGTTGAGAAGCGTATGAATTATAATGTAATTAGCAATTTAAAAAACTACTGGGATACTCTGTGTTTTGTATTTGTAGTAAAAGGCAGAGCAGAGACACTAAACCATACCGTATTCACCGTACGGCTCCAAAGCGTACTCCTTCCCAAATGCCTTTCGCTTGCATACTACCGTGGAAATACGGGTGGCGCCCCCATAGCGGCCTAGATTCACACTGTTCACCCCGCTAGCCTAACTTTAAGGTGTATGCAAATTAATAAATTCATGTTATATCTTCACAACCACGTAACACCTTCAGTTTATTCGTCGATATCCAATATCCATATGAAGTC
>JAQFYT010001510.1:0-16153 GCA_034694925.1 Ceratophysella denticulata
AGTTTACAAATTAGTTAATTGATGCCGGAAATTGAGATTAAATGCGTCAGTACTGACGCGTGGGCCGGCTAGTAATATATATTTCATAGCTATTTAGCCATTATCATTGGTCCTATGTTCTGTACTTCTACGCATTGTCTTAATTCGAATATTTGAAGATGAAATGAAACCACCAATTACGCATAAAACGCATTAAAATGAAACTTACCTTTGCGAGAACAGCATCCAGTTGTTTAGATAATTTGACAAACTCATGTTTCCAGTATTGGTAGCTGAAAAATAAAAAGCATATTGTTGAGCTATGCTTTACTGGATTTATAGTATACCAAGGCAAACTCATTGCCGATCAGCATATTTATACGAAACCCTGAAAACTAACCTGGAAGTACGTAGCGTGGCAACCCAACGCTCCATATCCGGTTCCGTGCGAGCAGTAAATACGTGTTTCTTCTCAGACTCATCCCGAAATACAATTCTAAAGGCGAATGAAATGGATTCAGTCTCAGTTTCTACTGTGTAGTTCTCCAGTACAATCACACCTGTTGGCTAGTAGAAAATTCAAATTCAATTAAGTAAGAATTTTCAGGAAAGTTAGCCTTGATTTCTCTGCAACATGAGACCTACCTCATTTTCTACTTGTCCCAAATCCGATATTCGAAAATAAAAAAGAAGGTTCCCAATCAACTTGAAAAATCTTTCACGGAATCCTGATTAAAAATGGAAGGTCACAAGATATTAGCTGTCCTATGTAATACTACTTAATATTTACTTGATGGTATAACATTGTTATTTATCACTCTCCGTGTGATTACAGAATACAAGTATTTAATTCTATACACAATCCACCCTCCATTCCATACCTGTCTCTCTGAAGGTTCCAGGTGGTGCTCGATGCTGGAGACGACCTTCCAACTGAGATGGTCGCTTTGACATAACATTTAGGTCAATCTTGTTGAATCTCATTTCAGAATAAAACTTGGTACCCTTCAAAACGATATAGGTAAACAAAAATTAAAATCGTAACAGATTTCGTATGTCATACGCCAACCAGCCTATCAAACTTATGATTTGCTTGCATACGACTTCGGCCTATGATGTATGACCTATATGGTGCCAAGCTGAGCGAGCTGTAAACGCACCCTTCCATGCTAACAATGAAGAATCACATCCTGACAACTGATACTAACAACTAAGTGTCACATATCATAGAGTCTAGCATTTAAACTACCACTCACCGAAGCTGTCACCACCGAAGAAGCTGTCACCTGATGCCTGATGCCTGTAATGTCAAATGTGCGGAGTGAAAGTCCAAGTCGACAGTTTGCCGTTGAAAAAGAAATGCGGGCAACCGGGCTTTTTCCTTGCCTGTCACCCTATGACCTATATTCCTGGGGTGGTGGTAGATGGACAGTAACTTTGTTAGGATGACCTATGACACATGATGACCTCATTAAGATCAAAATTACGCAAACTAAATTCCTAAAGTTGAATCGAAGAGCCAAAGCACATGGATTTAAATAATTCCCCGCCTCGTCTGTCAAAATCTGTGGTTAGTTTGGTTTAGTTTGAAGTTAGTCTGACCTGCTTGTTGGAGCCATGGAGCGCCATCCCAGCGACCAAAACGGACCTACAGCAGCTGTGATTCAGAACAAGTTCGACTCGACAAAGCCCAAGTCCACTAGAGAAATGCTTCACTACGAATTCTACATACACAATTCCAATCATCCTACCTCGTCTACATTTGATTTATTCTAATCATAAACTTTAGTTGATTAACTGACGATTAAAGTACACAATAATTGTGGCATTCCAAAGCTTAATCATGGAGTCCCCATCCCCAATGTCAAATGCCCACAGTCATTATTAGTTGGGTTCAAATTTCTTCGAAAACTGCGAATCGTGACCAAAGCACCAAAATTTCAGGGAAAATAGCTTAGAAATATCCAAATTAATAGCGATCGCTAGCCACTTCTAATATGACCATGGACGAAGGGGTCGCAAAAGGTCAAAAATAGGTCAAACGAGTAAATTTAAGCCTACCTACCCAAAAATTGGTGGGAATATCGCCCCAGGAACGCTGATGATATCAATGCTCACAGTACTTTGATTATGTCAGGGTCGACCCATACGGGGTCACGAAAGGTCAAACTAATAAAATTTGTACTACATACTCGAAAATTGGTAGGTACACAGATTGCGTATTGAGTATTGAGTATTATACGTACGTACAACTTCATGGTTTTTAACTTGCCAAGGGTGACATGTGTGGGATCATCAATCATCAGAATAAGGTGCAAAAATAGGTCACGCAAGTGACCTAATACAATGATTCCACCAAGTTTCGGTTTTTTTAGTCGACACCAGGTTTAAATACATGAATGAATGCGTGTAGAAACTCAAGTTATTTGTTTTTTCTTGTTTAGAATCCCAAACCGAAATCGGTATTACGTGTTATTTTGTGTTAAAAATCCGATATATTCTAATTGCAATGAATCCTGTGTTAAAATCCTCGCTACATTTTATAATCATTCGTATCGTCTTTTCTAAAGATCTCCATTGAACAGTAACAGAATACTATTCGCGTCGCGTAAATACATAGAACAGGCATATCATAGTCGTAATTTGGATTAATCATTAGTCTCAATCATTATAAACTCGAATAACTGATAAACACAAACGTACAAACCTACTACACACAAAATGGTGATGCCTGCTAAAAGCACTAACTACTACGTGTTATACCCCTTTGTATCCGCCCCGGGAAAACAATTATGTACTAGGTATTTCCGATTACTTAATGAATTAATACACATAACTACATGGGACACTCAAGTCAAAAAGTATATTTTGCATATTGCATAATATATGAATGAATGCGTTGGGATTTCTTTGCGGACGACACATCTCTGGTCATTGAAGTCGACTACCTCAATGCAGAATAGAGAGCCAAATAGGGCAAAGCAGGCAGAAGAAAAGTGGCTGTTTTTTCCTGTGAGCTCTACTTTGCTGTGGATTGGATATGGAATGCCTAAATAAAGTAAAAACGGCGATTTCTCTGGCATGCATGCATGGCAGTACAGCAGCATAGCAGTTCAGTGCAGTAGAGAAGTGACAGTTGGGAAGGCGCTGCTGGGTCGAGTACACGTACATACATACGGGTGGACTTGTGGAGCTCTGGTTTTAGCCCAAGTTCTAGCCTTGCCTTAGTAGACTAGCCCTTCACACACGGACCGGACGGACGCAAACTCGAGTTCATATCAGTTCTGTGTTCACCTCAACTCAGCAGCTCCTGTTGTCCCTGAGTTCCTTGTTCCTTGCTGTGAGGAGGGTTGTCTGTCAGTGTTGTTCTGATTGGATTTTGGCAGATTTTGGGGCTCCTTGTTCCTCTCCCGTCACCCGTCGTCCGTGGACCTTAATTAAGGCCTCCTTCCTCAAGTAGCACACGTCCTGCCTGCCTGTCTGTCGTCACAACTTCCTCACGCAACTTTTCAGAATACTCACCTCTTTTTGAACGTCAACAATCCATCAGACGATATTCAACAATTTCCTCAAATCTTCTGGTGTGACTGACTATACTGTACTGGCAATTGGCAATATGCTATAAGTTGTAAGTTCATTCAACTAAGAACTAAAACACGGACAAGGTACTAAATTCCGAACAGTTGTACACCAAGCACTGGAACCATTCCTTTACACTATACAGTACAGAACTCCTAATCTGTAATCGATCGACAATAGAAGTCAACAAAAGTGGGTCTTTCAGTTCTCGTTGCAGAGGTCATTGCACAGACACATCATCAGTCAGGTGAGTCATTCTCATATATTCCTTTCAATAACTTATATCTATTCACTAATTCGTAATAATTCATGTCTTGAATTGGATTGTATGGACACGCTGTTCTTGTTTACGCTTAAACAATGTTAAATCGCATCTCATCCTATGTATGTACCTATATTTAACATTTAATTGGAACAGTTTGAGAGTTGAGTGAGTTCTTAATCGCGAATCCTTTCCTTTCGCGCTGCTGCTGGACTGGAACGGTCATTTCATTATTGAGACGCATAATTAATACATAGTATTGCATTTCATAAGTCTAATTAATTGTAAGTAACTCTGCACTCCGTCATCTGTACAGGACGAAATTGCATTGTACTTATTTAAATCAGTATTCTTAATGAAATTAAAAATTAAAATAAACATTTCCCCGAGTCACAATCACAACGGATTCGAATCCCAACGCTGCTCTTGACACAGAGAACGCGTCTGAGACGCTCAGGTGATGCTGTTGTAGGCAGGGTTAGATTTTAATATGAATGACTATGATGACTCGTCCATTCGACATCGTAGGTCATGTGTTAGCTATTATCTTGAACCTGCCATTGCCATAATCATTTGATCATCGCCAAACTCGTTTCGTGTTATCGTTTTTTTTACCGAAATGTATGTACATACATACATATGTAGAACCAACGCAATTCAGTTTCGATTTATGAGAACCAAATTACAATGATTACTGGATTAAATATTTACCTTAGAGGATTTACGATTTATCACGAAGCACTAATGAGTCCGTCTGTCGTCATATAACGCAGAGTCAGAATGCATTAGAATTCACAAATAATGTCACATATAATCACGTATAACTGGCAAATTGTAATTCATCATTGATGTTTGATTAAATCTGCGCATTTTCTAATTCAGTGCATCGGATCAGGTTCATTTCGATGGTAGAGTGATTTGTCAGTTGGCTCAGTAAAGTAATTAGATAATAATAGTGGTCCAAGGTCCAAAGCGCTGCATTATCTATATTCCTGGATCTACATATTTTTTGAATCCGGATCCGGAGTATCTTGAATCTGGCTCTGAATCCTGAATCTACAGGCTGAAGTAGTTAATTAATGGTTTCCACGAGGACAATCTCATTAATTAAGTATTTGATTGAAATATATATTAAACTGTTTCGGTTTTTGGTTCAATTTCTGATATTTCTCGGTACTTCTTGGGTTAAAGTTTTAGTGGTTACTAGATTAGCATTACCTAACAAGAAGGGTTGGACTTTTCGTATTTTTTATGATATGGGAGGGTTAACTATTGTAGTTAGTGTTGTTAGTTTGTCGTTGATCTTCTTGCCTTACTGATTGGTTTGAGTCAGAACATGATAAGGTCAGGAGGGTCAGGTGATTACGCTCCTCCTCCCAGAAAACGACTAATACCAGTCAGGGCTAGAACAATCAAAATCAAAGGTATAATTTATCGGGAATATTCTGTGCAACTCGGGTCGTTGAAAGTATTCGATAAAACAAAACTAAAATCTAAACATACTTAATAAGTAAATTGTAAATTGTATTTGTTTGTAATTCTATTTCAGTCAAGATGGATGCAATTTACTCCTTGGGCTTGGGAATGCAAGTCAACATCAAGAGAACAGACGGTAAGTGACTCTTTTTTTTTGCTTTTTTGCAAATATCGGATTTCATTGAAAAGAAAATCAATTATATGGGAACGGGAAATGGGGTGGAAGGTTCGCATTGGCAGTCGGTTACTCACTCACTCTCCGTGGACATGACATGGAAGTAATTTGTACTTACCTATTCTGCTACTCCAAAGCGCCTGGCGTCTTTTGCTTGACTCCTACTTTACTATTGATAATGGGGAATGCCACAAATACGGACACGGTCACATGCCATACATTCGATTAATTTTTAGAAGTTTAAGTATATAAGTTAGACGCTCATTGTACGTATTCCGTGCTAATATGTCTGCGTATATTTTTCGTCCTATATTTGCCTAGGTTATTGCCAACATAACATGGTCCCGGATTGCATAGAGAAACCGAGTTTTGCGATAGGTGATTTTGATAGTGGTAAACGAGTAACGAGTCTATCTAATCAAAATGTCAAGGCTGTACTATTGACTCTTTATAGAATATAGCCGTGCAGTTGTTTTCTCCGAAATCAATAGGAATACCGAATGCAAATATCTGAACCTACATTCATATATACTAGTGTAGATATATACCAGCACTTCCTCGTGTGGTTTCACGTTTCACTAAACGTACTTGATAACCTGTCTATTTGAATCAGGCAACCCCAAATTAAGCACACTTATTCAGAATTCAATGCTTACGTATTAATTGACATTTTCGTAATATGTCTAAATGTAGAAATACACAATGCAAAGCCTCTGTTTCTTGATTTCTTGTCCATTTTTGCGAAGGTGGTAATATGGCGATTGGAGATAGGTCTTTTATAAGCTTACCACCAACACCAACTACGGTACAAAGTTGTATGCCCTATTCCTCCTCCCACGTATCCTCGACCTGTCAGCTTTGTGTATTACGTATTCATTTCATTTCGGCCTTTTGCCCTTGACTTCTGCAGGGACATCATGTCCATATGTCCATACACATATCACGTACTTATACGTAATATCGAAAGTCTGGTCTCTCGCTCATCAAGAATTGATCCTTATTTAATACAAAGATGTAGGATATAATCATTGATTTTGAATTGGTAACCTGTAAATAGGCCAAACCCATTGCACATACAAAGTACGCCAAATGTATGCATAATGCAATGCGGTTCTTAGATATTGAAATTCGTGTACTTATGTATTTGTAGGCCGAGTTCATACTGCCGTGGTCTCTGGAATAAACTGGGAGACGAGAAGCGTCACAGTGGAATGGTTCGAGAAAAATGAAACCAAAGGGAAAGAAGTATGAAGAAATATCAAACCAAAAATTATTCTTCAAAAGCGTAATTACTTCATGATTCACTTTATAATACTTCCAGGTTGATTTGGAGTCCATTGTGGCCCTGAATCCCCATGTCGTGGCTGCCAAGAATATTGTTCAAAATAACAGTAGTGTTAGTGTGGAGAAAGCTAATTACAATAACAGTAATAACTCGAATAATCTCACTCCAGCACCGCAGGCCAATCATCGTGCGACAGCCATCACTGACATGCGTCCACCTGAGGTAGAAATCTCAGTTATTATTCTATTACTTACTTTTAGAATTCTAACATACATACTTCTTTACCTTAATATGTATTAATCTTTGCTACAGATTCCTTCTGCTCTACCTAAAACTCATCCTAATGTTAGTAATCTGATCATGAACTCGACCGGTGGAGTCCCGGCTGCTGGGCAGGGTAAGTGTAAGTACTTGTCGTGTCGGTTCATTATTTAAATACACTTATCGAGATACCTTGACGATGTTTGTGTATTGGGCTTCAGTTTTCTCTATATTTGTTTGTTATTTAAAACAAAATTCATGAACCTTACTCTTGAGAAGGCAAAAGAGTGTAAAAATTACTGCTGGAAAGTTGCTGCGCTTGAAATTGTTAACTTTTGAAAAGACTTGATTTGAAAGATGATGACGTGGTATCCTTTGACAGTGAAGGGAAATGCTCCGAGTGGCGGCGGTGGGACAGGAGGTGGAGGAAGAATACCGAGAGCTGCGAGACAAACTATGATTGCACCACCGCCTTCCAAACCCGAGCCCCCGGTTGTCCTTGACTTGGATGACAACATGGACATTTCAACGAACAATACCACTACTGTCACACGGGATGGAGACAAACAAGGAAACGCTGCAAATGGTGAGGTTTTTAGTTGAGCCACATGTCCATGTCATGTGTATAAGGGATAAATTACAATTGATTGAAAATTCCAGCTCGACGCCGAAGTAACGTGGTCAAAGAAGTTGAGAAGTTAAAGAAGAACAGAGAGGAACGTCGTATTCGACAAGCAGAAATCAAAACTGAGAAGGAAAATCAAATGAATATGGACCCGGGTAATCCTAACTGGGAGTTCCTCAATATGATCAGGTGAGGAATACATTCCTTACTTCTACCAAGGTGGTTTCTACAAAATTCGAGCCGAGACTAATGTAAAGAACAATGTTTTTATATAGGGAATATCGCCAGAACTTGGAATTCACTCCGTTGCGAGAATCGGATACAGTTGAAGAACATCAAATTACAGTATGTGTCCGGAAACGTCCCATGAATAAAAAAGGTGAGATTTAATTGATTGACAATATTGTTCGACTGTGGGATCAAGTTGTGCATTTGTATTCAATTGAATGTAATTTTTTTGTAATCAGAGTTGAATAGGAAGGAAGTAGATGTGATAACGGTGCCTAATAAGAATCAAATTAGCGCTCATGAGCCCAAGACGAAGGTTGACCTGACCAAGTACCTGGAAAATCAACACTTTCGCTTTGACTATGCTTTTGATGAGTCCTGTTCAAATGATGTTGTGTACAAGTAGGTTTTCCTATACTCTTTTCTCATGTTTTCTTTCGTGTTGGAAACACAATTAGTTTAGTCTGATTTGTTTGTTTGGTATGACACAGATACACAGCACGTCCATTGGTCCAAACGGTGTTCGAAGGCGGGATGGCGACTTGCTTTGCATACGGACAGACAGGAAGTGGGAAGACCCATACTATGGGCGGGGACTTCAATGGAAAGACTCAAGACTGTCAAAAAGGAATCTATGCAATGACTGCCAAGGATGTTTTTCGACTACTAAAATCTCAAGCATATCGTACTATGAATCTCCACGTCTCATGTAGTTTCTTCGAAATATACAGTGGGAAGGTGGGTAGTAGATCTTTCAAATATTTTCAATTTAGTTCGCTGTTCCAGCTGAAATAAGTGTTTTGTGTTCCTCAGGTGTTTGACTTGTTGGCTGGGAAGGCGAAGCTCCGAGTTTTGGAAGATGGGAAGCAACAGGTCCAAGTTGTGGGGCTCACAGAAAAGTCTGTTGATTCCGTAGAAGATGTTTTGAAGTTGATTCAAGTCGGGAATGCGGCTCGGACATCTGGACAAACATCCGCCAACTCCAACTCATCTCGTTCACATGCTGTTTTCCAAATTGTCCTCCGTTTAGTGTCCACTCGTCTTCATGGAAAGTTTTCACTCATTGACTTGGCCGGAAATGAAAGAGGAGCTGATACCTCGTCTGCTGATCGTCAGACTCGTAGGACACCAAAACTTGTTACTAATATGGTCAATAACCTTATGCTGACTTAAGACTTAACTGATTTGTATTTTCGTGTTTTTTAGGAATGGAAGGAGCTGAAATCAACAAGTCTCTGTTGGCGCTAAAGGAGTGTATTCGTGCATTGGGAAGAAAGGGTGGTCACTTACCATTTCGAGCCAGTAAGTTGACCCAGGTTCTTCGTGACTCTTTTATTGGAGAAAAGTCGAAGACATGTATGATTGCCATGATAAGTCCTGGCTTGAGTTCCTGTGAGCACTCCCTCAACACACTCCGCTATGCGGATCGAGTCAAGGAGCTGGCAGCCCATGATCCCATGGAGGTCAAAATGTCCGTCGTCACGGAGGATGAGGATGATGTCGAGAACATGGACAGTGAGAGCGATCTCGCACAATTACGCTCTCTCAATGTATGCCTAATATCTAACCTAACTCCACCTGCGTTTGCTTTCCATTTTACTAAATTAAACGCTGTAATTCCCATTTAGGAACATGAAATGTCGGGTGAGATGTTGACGTTCCATGAAGCAATTTCCAAATTACAAGAAGCAGAGGATGAAATGGTGGAGTATCACAAGCATCTCTATGATACCACCATTGCTTGGTCCCATACTGATAAAATGCTCCTCAGCATGACCAATCAGGTCGAGTATGATCAACTAGGTGAGAACTGAGAACTTGTAATTCTCAAATTACATCAATGTTCAATGTTTACGAGTCAATTAGGCAGTAATTCAATTTCTAAATTGTTTATTTCAGCATACACTGCACAGTTGGATGAGTTGCTTCAACAGAAAGTTGGGATGATTGAGCAGTTGAGACATAAAATTTCAAAGTTCCGGAACTTGGTTGCAGAGGAAGAGTGTGCATCAAAGAAAATGAGTAGTGCTCCAATTGCACGAAGATAAGTCAGTTGAAAATTTTAAATGCTACAAATTTTGTATCATTTCATTCATACAGAATTCCACTGGATAAGAAACAGGTACAGAAAAGAGACTAGAAAGTAACTAGGAATTAATACATAGTGGGAAACTACTCGAGTTGTGTGGAAGTACAGTGATGATTTACTAATTTCCAAGTTACTAATTTACTAATTACGTGATATTACTCTGTCTACAAGCATCTCTCCAGTAATACTGCATAATATGGAGACACAATATCTCCATTCCTACACTATCACTATCTCGACCCGTATTACCAATATACGCTCGGCTACATAGACATTTTAGGTTACTTTGAATACGTCTCAATTTCTAACTAAATTACTGTTCTCTTGAATAATGGGCTCAAGGAATGCCTTGAGCAACTAAACTAGGAACCAGACCAGGTTAGGCGTATTAATGATAATTAAGTGTCCAATTAAGGCACTCAGTGACGTTCCTGAACGTTGTCTAAAATTCCTGTCGTGAACCAAATCATTACCAAATTGTACTGTATTATCATTTAGCATATCTAACCAATTTTTTTTTTAAAAAAAACCCAAGTAGACTCAATGCAATTAGTAGTATGGTGTGTCTTAGTAGGTAGTACTAGGTATTGAATTAATTAATCTTCCCTAACTTAATCCTTCACTGAGAACTGCCTTAACCCAGTGAATAATGCATTTTACAATAATGTGGGTATACCTTTTTGTCTCCGGTTGACTAACAATCGTAGTCCTCAAACCTAACCTAAAACCTAACCTACAGACACTGTAATAAAAACTTGGAGTAAACTTTTTTTATTCGGAATCTCGTGTATCTCGCAGATTCATATTTTATTTTATTTCTTTTATCACATGCATCAGTTTCTGCATTGTAATAACATCATGGTACTCACACAACTAGGATACATGGTTATAATTTCACTGATGAATCGAATATCTAATATTTCTTTAATTAAAACTGTACTTATGTATTACTTAGTGCTTATAAAAGTCTTGACCAGCAAGATAGGATTTGTCTTTAAATTCCAAGGTTCGACGCTTTCGGGCTTTGAAGTCCCCATCATCACTTTGATTGAATAAGCGCGTAATGGTAACCAGCATTGACTCAGAATAATTAAATCAAATAAATTAGAATTGAATCACTTATGCAGTGACTCGACTAAACTAAACTAAAAAGGCGGAATAAAACATTAAAAATATTGTGAATAACTTATAGTAGAGCGTTTCCGGTGCAGCAGCAGGTACGGAGTGCGTTGCACAGTTCGTGTCATATCTCAACATTGCGTAATTTCGAGTCGCGGTGAGATGATGAGTACATGCTATTTGCATAATTCTGCGCTTGAATTAATTAAAAATTTAAAATCCAGATTAGCGTTATATCTCAGCGTCAATTCCATCTGGTTTCCTCTCCTCTGCTGAGTCTTTCGACTCGGAACTGGGAATACTTTTCTTCTTGGTCTCCTTTCCATTCCCGAGTTCTCCAGGAGGAGCTCCTGGACCCAGAATATGAAACTGGTCCAATTCGTGGGTGGCCCATAAATAGACGTCCACTGTTTTCTCCGTGCAGTCCGCAATGAATCGGATGAACGGTCTCACGTCCCCCTTGTTCGCAGTGTTCAGATGCTCATAGTAAATGTGACGGTCTTGTTTCCGTATTATGACAGGGGGGTAGCCTGCTTGCATCAGGACCCAGTTCATGAGAAGACGGGACGAACGACCATTCCTATACAAAATTAATTGCACCAAATCAGTAAATCTTAACTTGGCAGCTGCTCGAGATGAAACGAAAAGCAGACTATGAGGCTTACCCATCGATGAAGGGGTGAATGTGGACTAGTTTATAGTGAAGAATAGCGGAATAATGAATTGGATGAAGGACGAGGGCATCTTCAGAATTGAGCCATTCCACTAGTTGTTCCATGAGCTTCGGGATCTCTGCCGGCGGAGGTGGGACATGGCTCCCAACGTAGACTTGTGTTTTCCGGAAATGCCCAGCCTCGGACGGGTCGACGTAGGACATGACGTGTCGATGGACTTCCAGAATCTCGTCCACTGTAATGGCTCCAATTCGATTGACGAGACTGGAATTAATGAATTTCATGGCCGCATCCAGGCCCAGAATCTCATTGTGCTCCACGAGGCTCTTCCCTCCCACGGCCATCCGGGTTTCCACAATCATGCGAGTCTGTGAGAGGGTCATGGTGTTCCCCTCAATCCCGGCAGTGTGGTACAAGTGCTGGAAGTACGCCTCCTTCTTGACTCTCTGCAGGGCGTTGTTCGACTCGGGCATCTGGACCAGGAGCTCCTTCTTCTCATCAATTCTCTTCAGTCGCTTCTCGTCAATTTCCTCGACGACGGGCAGGGTTCGTTTCCGGTTGATGAGGGCTTGGGTGTGGTCCGGAGCGTAGGTCAGAGCCTGGACGTACAAATGGTCCGCCATGAGATAGTCATTTTGGATTTCAAAGAACTCTCCGTAGTGGGTCAGGACGTCGGCATGACGGGGACAAATGGCCATGGCATGTTTGAACAATTTCTGGGCTTTGAGTAACTTGCCCTGCTCCTTCATTTCCAGAGCTGCGTGAATTGAAGTCGCGGCTTCCAACTCCAAACCTGGAATATTACAATGTCAATGAAATGGCCAGCTACGTTGATTACTAGCAAATGAATTCTATTCAATTACCCAGCGGGTTCTCTCCCTCGCACTCTCCGTCGGGGTCAATCCCAAACACATGTTCCCCACTTCCGCCCATGCTGAAGCCCACCTCATCTCGAAGTTGGAGATGTTCGAGCTGGGGCAGTGGCTGGAAGGTCTTCCTGCCCGAATTGACGATGAGGATGTCGGAGGTCCAGAGCGTGATGAACACGGCACTGATGAGTCCGAGGAGGAACACGAGTGTGAGCAACATTCCGTTCATGGTCACAGTCACTCCGTGCCTACTGTTAGTCTCACTTGTTTTAACCTGGTCACCAGCACAAGTCCCCGGAGGGTGTTCACTTGAAGTAGTCCTTTCCGAAGCTATGCTGTCGGGGTCAAAGAGAAGGCTGGAGCTGAGGTCATTCCGTCCACGGCCCTTCACCTTACCACTAGTTCCCATCAATAGAAAACACTGATCTCCGAGATTCTGACTCCAGCTGGCCATAGTAGAACCACACTTCCGGAGTGTCCAACAGTCCTGCTGGACCTCCAACCTCAGCCTTGACCCAGATCCTGCTCACAACTTCACTTCGACTTCATTGAAAGTTTTAGTTTTGGTAAATTGAAACGCCGACGTTGGTATATTTCTAACAACGCTTCAGTTTCAACTAGGTATTCTTCATAATAATTCTAGACTACAACTCGTGGAATTAAATCAGGAGGCCCTTGTGTTCGATGTTCCACTATAAAATTTGTAATCTGTCAATTCTGAGAACTGAGAGGGGCCATAGGGAAGAAGAGGGGCCAGTCTAGAGCCAATTCGAGTGAGACACGCACGCACGCCAAGAGTAGGGCATTCCATTGTAAATACTCTCTGCTATGCGGAAGACTTGTAGTATTGGAGCATTTGGGACTTTCATGAGTGGTCTCGGCTTCTCTGACGTCAGGCTATGTATAATACTTGAATGAATGTGATAACAATAGGTCGAGTACAATTGACAGAAACCGCGGCATTCAAGAAAACAAAGCCTAATTCTGATGTCACTATTCATCATGTTTATGCATGCCACAGGAATATACCGTAACTTTTAATTGAGGTCACTAACCAAAAAATCCTGATATCTTTAGTCCGTAAAATTCTCCGGTGAACGAACAAAGTAATTAATTTCGATGCCCTGTGCGACCTCGCGGAAAACTGAAGACAATAGAATTATTTTTTGAAACCCATAAGCGAAAAACCTTGATGCAGGCAATCTGTCATTTCGCACAGGATTTTACCCATGTCTACGCCATTACTAGCTTAGCTCAATCAAAGACTCTTTTGAGTTGGATTTTCAGACAATTTGCATGAACAAAGTACGCGGAATGCAGCTATCAGGAATCAGCCATTTGTATTCGATCTGAAGATATGATGACCGCCGGCGGGATATTTATTTCTGTTAATCTTAACAGATGAGTTTACACAAAAATACACCGACTAATTGTAAATATATGTCTGGAAGAATGAGGAGTGTAACGTGGACCTTACTCCATGGTACTTGAGAGTTTAGGGAATGGATTCACCTTGGCCACCACGAGGACTTGGTGTTGATGAGAAATGTAGCCTCGGATTTGTCCATCAAATATCAGATTCGAGACAATGCAGTGGGTTTCATCCAAGTCAATTTCCTCATATCCCGCCCACCTCAGGGCCACTTCAAAGGCACGCATCGGGACTTGGTGATTCCCATTTATGAGGCATCTGATATTCAAACAAAACACCGAAATTGTAATTGCAAATACTATCCCGAAAAAGGTCAAAATTGATTTGGATTCCATTGCGAGTTCAGCTTACACTTTTTTGAGGAGATTTCTGTAGAGGAGCATTCTGAGTTTCTCCAGAATGAGGTAGATTCCGTTCTTGATGAAAGTGACTCGGTTGAGTGAGAGGGCGAGGTCAAATTGTCGAACGTTTCCGTCCTTCAGCGCATTGGCAACTCCAGCAAATTCCATCAAATCATACTTCCGCAGAGCCTCTTCTGTCGGAAGCCAACCCTGTTTCACAAAAAACCGTTAATAGAGTACTTAAATAGAGCATAGCAATAAACACGAGCCAAACTTAGTTTACTATTTACTAGTTACTTACAAGGAACATTTTGACTGGGACGAGATATGTCAGAATTCTTCGCTTGTTACCAGACGCTGGGTTCGGGGAACAGTGTTCGAAGGCGTAGTCCAAGCATTGCTCGGCTGTAAAATAATAAAAATAAATCTGTCCTTGTACATTTCACATTTCACAGGATATTAGGTCAATATCGAACTTTTCACATTGACATTTGACATTACCTTCTCTAAATTCCGAGTCGAACATGGCCTTCCGACCAACATAGTACTTGTAAGTGACCATTTGAGAAATTGGAAACCTGTCTTTGAGGGATTGGGCCTCGATTGCTCGAATGAGCGGCTTACAAAGCTGGAGCCGATTTATACAAAAATATATTTTGAAGAGGTGATTCACTAAAACAAGCATTCCCCAACGCTTCGTTCCCTTCTCCTGTGTCCGTCTATAAATATTATAAATTACAACTTAGTATTTAATTGTTAATTGGGTTTTGTTGCTTGACTACTCGAACTCGACTTTTTAATGGAATGGTTCCGTACGTGTCAGCCGCACAAACACGAAAAAAAGCCATGATGACATCCGCCGCCTTTTCCATGCTGGTCGGGGCATTCTCCTCAGATCTCATGATTGGATCCTCATTTCTTCGAGCAGACAGAGCGACTCTACGTAAATCTTGACAAATGGTCTCCATGAGACCAAGTGCCCAGTTGTCTTCTTTCTGGGATTGGAATTCTTTACAAAAGAACTGCCCGAGTTGACATTGTATTTCAAGGGCTTTGTCCAACTTTCCATTCTGGATATACTCCAGGGCTCTGGAATAGTAACAAGAACAAATCTTAAAATTAAGAAGGGTTATTTTACAGAATCCACATCTAGTCAACTAGTTTCAGTCACTAGTCACTCACTGAAGATGAAAGGCGACCATGTCAGACAGTGGAGAGCTCAAGGTATCCTCCACCACGGACTGGTAGTCTTCCACAAAGAGTCTCGAACTAAGGACGTGCGGGTCTTCAAGGGACAGCAATTCCTACACACATTAATAGACATTCATGAAAAACAAACCTTAAGGCGTATATAACAAAATAGCATTAGACAAAAACAAAAATACATTTTCATTATTCAAAACAAGAATTCGTAATGAGAAATCTTACCGAAACTCGGTCGGAATTCACGGCACCGTATGCATTAGAGACCTATGGAAGTCAAAGCAAAAAATCATTGACAATATGTATCGGAAATGACGAGAGTAAGTCACAGATTAACGATTACAATAATACATAGAGGAGGAGAAGGATGTGTTTCAGGAGCTCCCCTCCCCTATATAGGTATGCGCAATGGGCGCAGGAAGGTCAGTCGTTCTTTGGGAGCCGGAGGGGAAGGATGTGCTTCAAGAGCTCCCCTCCCATATATAAGGATGCGCAATGGGCGCAGGAAGGTCAGTTGTCTGTCTGGAGCCGAAGGAGAAGGATGTGCCTCAAGAGC
>JAQFYT010001511.1:0-16151 GCA_034694925.1 Ceratophysella denticulata
TAGTTAGCAATATCTTGAACAGTGGACATGTCTTTTATATCTTCCTTTGAGCTCGATCGGAAACACAGAATTTGTCCAGGTAAATTTCCCGACACGTCCGTTTGGTATGTTTGGTAAAAATCGAAGGCAGCGGCTGTAATGTCCTTGTCGGACATAGAGATGTTAGTTGGTATTAAGAATTAAAATCTTTCATTGGTTTTGGTCAATCCTTAAAACCGGTCGTTCATTTCCTGAATAACTTTTCCTCAATACTGGTCGAAATAACACTTGTTCAAACAATTCTGTTGAATTGTGGTCATCAATCCGTTTGTTAGTGACGCAGAACGAAAAACGAAAGGTGAATGATGTTATAAACGCAACTATAATGTAGCTGTGACTGTATACAGACTTAAGAAAAGTTCAATTTATTTATATATTCATTTTTTATTTGTTTAAACTAAAAAAAATATTCGCAAAGGTCAAGGGGCTGGGGCCCCCTGACCCTCGGGGCCCCTATTCCTTGATTACCCTGAATACCCGCTAGTTACGCCACTGCTTGAAACCAAACCTAAGCATTGTCGATTGACATTTGCTACCTTCTCTTTAACTTTCAACAATTTAATTTTGAAATCCATAATAATGAGTAATGTACATACCGAAAACGAATCCGTATTCCAGTTGTGTTAACCCTTTCTCGAACGCCTAATTAGCAAATACATTGCCCATAAAATTTTGAATTAAGACAGCTCCTTTTGTACACACAGTACTTACCACTCTCGGATAGAACGGGCTCTATGTATAATCAAATATAAAGAATTACTTACTTAGTTTACTCTAAAATCAAGAAAACGCTTTGTAATGCTACAGCTCAGGTACACTCCCAATTTAGGTACATTATCTGAACCAGACTACGTACAGGGTGACACAAAATGTTTGAATCCCCCGTTAGGTCATACTTC
This sequence comes from Ceratophysella denticulata, assembly GCA_034694925.1. Lineage (NCBI taxonomy): Eukaryota > Metazoa > Arthropoda > Collembola > Poduromorpha > Hypogastruridae > Ceratophysella > Ceratophysella denticulata. The sequence continues at coordinate 939 of JAQFYT010001511.1, forward strand.
TTGAAATCGTAGAGTTGACATATTACGTACCTACTAACCAAATTAAAACAAGTTTCATTGCGGTTCAAGTGGTATAATAATATTTTGACTTTTCTTACAAATGGCCGCTGCACGGCGCAAAATCATAAAAAAATGTCGATTTTTTGCTCTTTCAACTGTTTAAACAGTCCATCATGGTAATGAATGTTTTTGAACCGATGCAAAATTGATCCAAACCCTTCGCCAACCTACTTGGGTCCATAATCATATCATTCAGGACCTGCTTTCAACCGCTGGAGCGTTCAAAAATCACAAAATCTTAAGCCGCGCACGGTCGCGATCCCCGCAGCGAGGTCTAAGTTGCACTGTCTCTGTGAGGAACAAGAGCGAATACAGGATGGTCGCTGAGCCGCTCGCCTTCTCTCTCTTGTGCTGCACAGCGGTCGCTTTTTAAAAAAGTCAAAATAATATGACACCATTAGATGCGCAATTTAATTTGCTTGAATTTGGTATATCATGTGTCCTTGTACAATTTTCGGAAGTATAACCAATTAAGGGGTTCAAACATTTAGTGTCACCCTGTACTTATTCGTATATTTCTAATTGACATGCGATTGTACATACTTTTGTTCGCATATTCTTTCAAGTTTTAAACAAAAAGCAGTTTAAAATGTTGAAATTTGAAAAATAGCCCTAATGAGAATGACACGTACCGATATAAAATGTTAGGAAACGAGTTAAAAATTGTCAATTCGAGGTTGAAATGATGATATACCTGAACTGTAACATTGTCATTATTTAGATAATAATTTAGCCCCATTCATATGATGCTCCCAGAGGTTAACTTTTAGCACGGTCAACGTTCTTTTCTGTATGTACATGTAAATTCTCTCAAAGTAACGACGTCACCTAAGCAAATTCTCTTCGTAATTTATACAAAATTAATGAAAAATAACATTTTATAGTTTACTGTCTTAGAAATAGAAACATGTACCAATGTGTTACATATAATTGTAGCACTGTGTGTTATGAAACGTGCTCGTGTGGAAAGTTGATCAATGAGCTTGTTGTGGGGTGGAGAACACAGGTTCGGCTTACCTGTAGACTGTATATTGAAACTGAAACAAAAACAATAAAATCATAATTGGAATATTTCTGCTGCAGCTGTGTCCAAATTTGTGTTTAAATTATTTAAAAGCAACATTGTATTAGTTATATATATATATTCGATTTCAAGTACTGTAACGGGCTTTTAAATTTTAAAATGAGATATCGGTGTAAATAGTAAAAACGCTATTACTTAATCAGAGCTAAATCAAGGTTTAAATTTATTTTGATTATTGCTTGAGTGGCACTAGTATACTTTGTGGAGTAAATATTTAATATTTTAAAGCCAATTACGGATATATCTTTATTGACACATTTGCAGTGAAAACCGTGAAAACCCAGTAGTATTACGTAACAAAACTGAGATTGATGCCAATAAATAAAACCGAATTTCTCAGAAATGGGAAATATAACGAAAAGAGATAGAATTAGAAAACTATTGCTCAAACTAAAATGAAACTAAACGCAAACACCAAAACACTAGAAATTAAGCCGACGCAAAAATTCGTATTTTTCAGTTTTTTTGGGGTCAATGTTGCTGTATCTGCATACCCGTAAATATTACCTAGATTTTAGGCAGGTTTACGTGGACTGGCAATTCACATATAATTAGAATAGGCACTGGTAATTTGATTACGTAATTAAATTTCATTCTTGTATTTTATAATTCCCATTAAATCGGGAAAAGCAATTAAATTAGTTTTCAAATTACAAATTAAAATTTGAGAATTTTGGTATAAATGGTGTATCCTAAGCCTAAATCCACCCATATGCAAGATAGGCCAGCCTATATGCAACAAAGCTTCTTTCAAAGAAAATGTGTGTGCCGCAGTGTTACTTCATTGATGTCGAGCAGTCACAAACACCCTACGTGCGCTGTGAACGCGCCCTAGTCTTTGGATATGAAAAACGCCCAAAGCTGCTCAGAATAGGTCAAGCAACTTTTCTCAAAACTACCCGCATGTTATGGTATCTGGTCACTTGTTATAATAATGTAATACTGTATATCCTTAGACATGTAATTTTTACTGATTGTGAATCATAAAATATGTATGTTAACCCTTTATTTCGAATTTATGATTTACAGAGGGTTCAACATCCTCAAACAAACGTAAACTACTTACTGCTTACCACGGTCGAGTTTTAAGTTGAAAAGTTCAACCTGTATATATTATCTGGCTCTGATTCAGCATAAAACTACTATCTTTCCAACATGTGGGAATTTGGAGAAAATTTACGTTTTGCTCTATCATGAACCGCTTCGGGCGTTTTTATAACCTAAAGATAATGCCCGTCAATCGATATTATATGATGCTATAATCAAGATATCTTACAACGAGATAGCATAGATAGGTAATGTTAATTCAGTAGTTGTGCCTTATGCCATGTCACTTTCTGTATGATTGGCAGTCAGTTAAGGTAAAAGTCAATCTGGCAAACGTGCTCTTCATTTAGATTTTCCCTAAAAATTGCAATTTCACTAATATTTTTTATAAAATATTTTTGCAAAATTGAATTGAATGCATCCTGTACTGAGAAAACGACAACTAATACTTTTTCATCGCTTTATTAGCTATTCGCGGCGAATATAATTCCATACTTAAGTTGATCAAGTCCAGGAATTGAATCAGGCGCGTTGCGATTTATTCACAATTGGGTTTGGTTAACCTTAATGTATTGTTGAAGAATTTAATACTTTAATAGGTAGTTCTTTTTAAGTTCTTAAGAAATAAAAACCTTTATTAAAGCGACTTGGGGAGGAATGGTAAGACTTAGGTTTCCATGAAAATTCTTTTAAGCAATTTGGTAAATGAATTTTTAGCATTTGCCAAAGTGACCTATAGGCCGTTCTAAATATTACTAAACATTTTAAATATTACCGTAAACTTTAAACCCGAAGAGGGAAGATGAGAGGCTAACATTGATTATTACTTGTTACAATTTCGGGAATACCCAAGTGTGTTACATATGTTAGGATCAGAGCCCGAAAACGACCAATGCCCGAAAAGTACTTTAAAAAAGGCAAATTTTGGGAAATCCAATCTAACCTAACCTAACATAATTTGATGAGAATTAATGAACATATTTTGTTTAGGCTAGGTTGGAAAAATTATTAATTACAATATATTAAAGTTTCAATTTTTTGGATAATTTTTTTTTTGGCTTCAGCAGTCACCTTACCTAACCTAACCTTGCCCAAATGACTACTTATAGCATAGATAAGTAAGGTTAGGATATGAAAGAATTAATTCGGAGCTCTGTCTAATTACTACATTAATTCTAAGATATCATTTTGGGCTGTGGTCGTTTTCTCATTTCTCTCAATGAGCGATTTCGGGCTCTAATACAAACATCATGTACAACGGCCTTGTTGAAGGTTAAATACGTTGCGCCGCAATCTTGAATGAATGATCGCAAAAAATTTTAAATTTGTATTTCTAAAATCAATGCAATTACTGTAATTTTAATTTTACCCTAAAATAAGATGTAATTTGTAATTCAATGACAAAACCTTCAAAAGATTTGTAATTACATTTTCATGTAATTTCCTCGAACCTCCATGTTTACATTCTCTTAGGTTACACATTAATTACCCCCGAGAAGAATAATTGAAACCGCCACAATGAGATGTGTCCATTGGGTTGCCGTGAAGCTCGTGAATCCTTTGAATTTCTCTTTCATTTTCTTATAAACACTCACTCACTTAGCTCCAATCGCTTACTAGGTTGAATAATATCCCGGCCAATTGAATATGGTGTATCGCACAAGCGTCTATATAAACGTAATAATATTAATACTAAATTTTGGTAGAAAGAATGGACAAAAACGTATACAAAAAATGTAGGTAGGTCTTTTTCTTGATTTGAATAAAATGTACGGGTGGATGACCTATGCTGTGAGATGTAACTAACTCCTTACATTTTCAGGTTCCAGGTGCGAGTGAACATACCACGTAAAAACCAGTCTTCTTTTGGTTATAGGCCTACACTAAAAGATGCATCATTTTGTACTTCATTTCTATTATTCATTCTTCAACTTCGTGTTACGTGTCTGTGAAGCTGCTTCTCCGTATGTATGCATGAATGCATACACATTTTACCAGATGTGATTGATTCCCCAAAGCGCGTTCGGCGCGCGGTCTGGTTGAGGACAGCCATAAGATATACCGTAGATGGGCGGGTGGGCGGAGAGTTGGGCGGTTGCGATGGCGGAGATGTACTAAAACTGAGCGTGTTTTCTATTTTTCTATGTTTTGGTATTTGAATTTGTGGTACAGAGGTATTTGTTCCAGTACAGATATACTTGTTTCAGTACAGATGTATTTGTTCCAGTACAGATGTAAAATACATTTGTGCCAGCACAAATACATTTGTTCTAATTCAGATATATCTGTTCCAACTCGAGCTAAAAAAATGTATTGGTTCTAGTACAGATGTATTTGATCCAATTTAAATATATGAAAATGAATCTTTCTATGCTACATATTTCGTTGCACTCTTGAATGAACAAAACGCTGCTTATTGATTTGAATAGAAACAAGTACAGACACTGTCGAAGTTTCTTTTCCGAATCGGTTGCATTATATAACGTGCGCTACATACAATATCTGCATCAAGAGCAGAGCAGATGATGTTGTATATGGAGATGTTTTATGTAGCGCCCGTTATAGCGTGCAACTGATTTGGAAAATAAACTTCGACATGGTCTGGCTGGAGTACCATAGAGCATACAATACGGCACTGTAAAAATCCAGTTTCCCCTGCGATATACAACGTACAGTCTTAGGTTAAGATCACATATTCATTATTCATTACGTAAGGGATTCTCTGCAGTAATACATAGGTATTATCTGTATTTTTCCTTGTTATGCATGTATCATGGCGATTTATCTACGTTGATCCGTCGATCCAATGACCTTGTAAGTATTTAATCAGTTCAAAGTTCAACATGGACTAATATTCTACGAATTTTCTGTGTACTGGTATTGTACGTTCAACAACTATTTCATATACATTACGGAGACACATTGAATTAACCTAGATCTATATTATGATCTTTTGTTGCTTGCCAATTTTTAGATAATTACCGAAAGGTACATTCAGTCAGTTTTGGAAGTCCGACAATCCTGCTAAAAATGGATGCGGACGAGGCAGAACAATGTGGAAGATAGTGAACGGTTATCGCTTCGAGGCTAATTTTGGGAGATACTCGGGGGTCATGAGTAGACAATACATTTTTGAGCCCTATAAAATGTAAAATTGTTACTAATTAAAAAAAATTTATGATGACTTGGTTCAATTTTATTCTATCGCTTTTCTTGGTATGCATAAGTACGGAGCAAGATTTAACCTTTCTGTATTCAAGCAGAATTCTCGCCGATATCGATTATTCGAAGCCATAGTCGGTGCTGATTAATCCGTTCAACTCATCAGTTGTAGACAGGAGATTAAGCGTGTTTCTAATAGTTGATTCTCGAAAGACGTTTTAATGTTTCCAAAATAAAAAATAAAATGAGTGATTTTTGAATAGATCTGAAACGTGAAACAGCTCGTGGTTTATTTAAGCTCATCTCGTGCCTGAGTTGGATAAATATTTTGGTCAAAAAATGTTTGCAGATTTGATTTCCGAAATATTTCCAGTTTCCATCCTCTTGTACTTAACTAGAGTCGTTTCTTTTTACCTGAAAAAAAATAATAAAAATTAAGTTTGAATTTTTGAATTTTAATGAGTCAATACAGTTTTTAGTAGTACACAAAGTAAATAAACATTAATGTGCGTACCTCCATTAATTCTGAAATTGCATTTTCGACTTGATCTTGGCATGCATTTACCAAATCATTAAATTTGCAAATTAAAATTTTCACCAGTGACTCGACAGGTCCATTGATTCCAACTGAACTGACGCGATAGTTCATTTCTTCAGCAAGTACTTCAATATCACGTTCTATTTCTACTAAATCTTTTTGACATGAATTTTGAAATGCTTCAATTCCTTCCAAACTTGACCTCCATGACTAATTGTAAGAAGTAAAGAATTAATATTATTTTCTCCAATAGCTGAATTCTGGGAAGCCGTGAGGGTGACCAAACCACCCAGATCTATGCAAAGTAACAAAATATCTAATAAAAAGTTGGTCGAACACTTTGGGAAAGTTTTTAATCCCGAAATTAGTCACCACCATCCTTTTCTACATTCAGCAACTACAACAATTCTGAACCTATCTTGGACCACGAACTTAACTTGCTTGAACTCAAACTAGCTATTAAAAGGCTCAAGAATGGAAAAGCTCCATGTGCAGACCAAATCACTTACGAGGTATGGAAGACACTCAGCCCGTGCTAACTGAAAAAATCGTCGATCTCTTTCAAACAATATATGGTAGTGAAAATGCCTCAACCTACTAGTGTGAAGACATCCTATGCCCGATTCGCAAAAAAGGACCAACAGACAATCCACGGAACTTTTGTCCAATCTCCATTCTGCACAGTTTCCCCAAACTTTTCACTTCAATACTCAATTATAGACTCACCACATAGATCAACAAATACACTGGTAATACGCGGGCAATAGAATAAGCAACTGCACTTTTAACTGAATAAAATGTTGAATATACTGCTCTTAAGCCGCGTTAGATTATGTCAGGCACTGGGAGCGTTTTAACTGTAACTGCAACTGTTATTCTGGGATAATTATTGCTTACCTTGTTGTCATTTTTAACTTTTCCTTCAAATATTTCAATCTTTTCGAGCAGGTTCTGGATACTACGTTCATGAGTTTTAAGATTAATTGTAGTCGTTCTAATGCCAAAACCTAGAACCAAATCACAAAACAAATTGTCAAAAATATAGAATTGAGCATGGGAAATAGCTACAGTAACATAGTCCGTATCCCGGCACTCAGGAATTAATTTTTTTAAGTTCTTGAGTGAACCCTGTATAGAACTAAGTAATAAACACATATTGACCGGGGTACAGCATCATTTAGGTACTGATGGATTGGGATAGTGCGTTGCATTTACAGTTTCAGTTATGCTGCAACTGCTATCCACACTATCATTAACCGGATAATGGTGGCAGGTCGTCCAAATCCGCTACCTACCTGTGATTTAACGTTATATTTAAAAAATTCAAAGTCTGCTGACATAAGTTATAATTTTGTGCGTGTTAGTTAGAATTGTACGAAATAGTTAAACCTTGTTCATTCGGGGTTTACACCGGTGGAACACTATATTCACATTCTTGTCCCAATCAAGAATTACGTAAGTTAAAGTAACGTGATATTGAGTACACTTACCTCTGACTCCGCCGGTGGCCATTTCGATAGCCAAATCGATTATCTTCTGCGTATTCCATTGCTTATGGGCATCCTAGTTTTAATAATATGTAATATTTTCTAGATACATAGTATACATGTGTATACGTATGGCTTGAGCTTAGAATCATTATTATTATAAATACAGTAAAAATTGACGCAGTACCAGCTTCTGTATCCAACTTGTTGTTTCAGAAAACGCGTATGTCGTATCAAGTCCAAATTTTGAAAGGAGCCCGGTCAAAGAAAACGGTTTAATGTTGTTCATTGTAACATTAATAAATTTATAATTATTATTCCGTGTGCCTGACGCTCTTACTGCCTGTTGAGCTAAACAAACTCCACATTAACCTTACAGAACAGAACTGTACAATTTAAGCTCAGTATTCAACAAGCGTGCAGATTATGTGTATCTTATCTAGCATTTGTGAAGACAATGCCGTAGCAAAACGACAGGAAATAGCGTGAGCAAAGGTACATTATGATAATAACTATATAAAACTGGGTAGGTTCACACACAAAACTAATAGCTTAATGAGAGTTCGTATTATGCTAGTATTGCCATTTGTCAGCTACCAACCTACATTTGTATTCGGTTGTCAAGTGAGCTTCTGGGGGCGAATGCAAATTGTTACGCGAATTCCTTAGAATGCATTTCTAACGGCAAGAAATCGTTGACATCATTTCTCGTTAAAACCCAAACATCCTGGATGAAGACAAATATCCTGTAAAACATTTATCCCGGGTTAGCTTTTAAAAACAATGACATCTTGGTTATCCGCAAAAATACCAAAACAATCTCTTTTTTTTATTCAACCCTAATGTTTCCAAAGAATCATTCAATATAAAATTTACGACCGATTCTATACATGAATAATTAAAAATATTTTTTTCTTCTTCACACGGAGCACTTTCTTCAACTTGCTTATCTATAAGGTATAGTACTTTTTAAGTGATTTTTAAATATAGGTACCATTAGAGTTAGAAAGAGCAAAACTTGGGTCTGGCTCAGTATCAGGTCCAAATACTCGTTCAGATATAATATCTGTAGGATCATAATCTAATGGGAGGTTCAACCATAAAGCTGTTGCATTATACTTAAGGACTTATGGCCATAGGCTGTATTCAAATATATCAATCTACAATTATTTCCTGATGAATCGCATTTTTGGTTAGTGGAGACATGTTTATGACCAAAGAAATAATAAACAGCCATTCATAAGAAAATATTTGACTCCCAGTATTTATGTGACAACTTTTTTTCTGCAATGCTTTGTATAAAATTGGCATATCAAACTATCATAATTGCGTTCCTTTACACAATGAATTTCTGCTTCATATCTCCGAATTCTCTCAAATTATAATATATGAATCGGATTAACGAGGTTAATTGTGGCAAATACAGCTTCCACATCCTGAGCTGTGGCCTGTACAGTACCTATTAGGTCGGAGGCCAGTTGCAGCCAATGTGGTCACATGGATATGGGCATAGAAAACAGCCTTTCAAGGATCCGTCACCGTCACTGTCCAATGGAGGTTCCGCAACTGGGACTCCTATTTAAATACAACATTAGGAATTTTAAGTTATATGATTTAATCAAACCATCCTGAAAGTACGAAATTTTTATCAACTTAAAAGCAACCAAAATTTTGTATATTGTATAGTTCTTAGTTATACGCAGATCATGTAATACAATCATGTAATCAGTCAATAAATTGCATAAGAAATAAACACTGCCATGACGGTATTATCGAACTTTCAAAAATCGGAATCAGCACTAAAGAAAAGACATACGATTTTCGTCATCTGGAATTTCAATATTATCGTAAATAATTCCTGTATTCCTTAATAAAAGTCAATTTAAGCTAATTAATATTTCAAGCTGCAAGTTTCGGACAAATAGTCTTAATTGTTTCCGGGACCAAAAATTTGAATTAGCTTAATGGCTCATATTTTTTGAAACGCATCAACAAAGTTTCCCTAATTATCAACTGCGGTCTGGTGTTTCGCTAATTTTGTTAAATTTTGCTAATGACGTTGGCACTTAAACTTATGATAAATCTGATTTAGATTTAATTAGAATTTCCTTCAACTAATTTATTTAAATTCGGTCACCCTTTAACAATTTGTTAGCTTCGTTAGACAGTCTGACAATAATCGTGAAATCCCAAAGTTTTAAGAAATATTTTGCAGAATAAGGTATTAAAAAACTCGGTCCGAGTTTTTTGTTTAAATGGCGCTTTTCAGGGAATGTTTCCTTGTTCTATTGATTGGCGTGGCGGCGTATGCAGAGGAAGAGCCAGAACCCTACGAAAATGACCCTCGTTGTTCACCAATAAAATTGATTGTTCGTGATTGGGACAAGTACCCAGTGAGATTTGGCTATCTTGTGGCCAATTCTGACGTGACCTCCGTTCAAGGTGAAAAACTTCATTCGTCCCCAAAGATTTACAATGAAAACGAGAAACGTTGCATTTCCAAACTGGAAGTTATTTGCTCTAATGACGTGGAATGTGGCACTGGTGCCATTTGCGACACAAATTTTTATCCAAGTCAATTCTACGGAAGCCCAGACAATCCTCGACGAGTTAACCCATCGAAACATCCCTTGGTTGGCCTTTGCAAGTTTCCAAAGGATAGAATTGAAGATCAGAACAGTACTCACTGCTTAGTCGGCGCAAAATATGGGGAATATTGTGATTCAGTGCGCAAGCCATTTGGTGGAATCAATGTTGAATGCCTCAACAACAAGTAAGTAGGTACGCTAAATACAAACCAATTTGTTTTCAATTTCGTAATTTTAAAATTTACTATTAAATATGTAGATGTACTTGCACTCCGAGAAGAGCCGTAACTCGCATCGACACAAGATATGGCAACGACACTTATTACTACGCCGTACTACCTGACAGGCCTTACGAAGGAAATCCGAGAGACATTCTAGAGTTTCCAATGATTTTTGACCAACAAGGCAACCGTTGCGTCATTGCAAATAATGGGCCTTGCTACAGCAGAGCCAGGGACTGTCCCAATACCAAAAGCTGCTCTTCATCATGGACAAGCAATTTTGGTTCGTGAGAAGGCGACGATTCACGACGTCACGATTCAAGACATCCAATGCTTAGGAGATGTGACTGCTATGGTGGCTATACGAGACAGTACCTTGACCCCAAATCTGACAAACGCGTCGCGTATCCAAACTTTGGGGAAATATGCAACGAGTACACCGCATGCTTTCCAGATTCTTTGAAGTGCAACAACAACAGGTACTCACCCGCATTATGAAGGTAAATCTTTTATAATTTAAATATTCAACTTTCCGTCTTTACAGGTGTACATGCTCAAATCAGGAAGACACGTATGTGACGAGACTACAACGATGCGTCGCTCCGATTGGCTCAAAATGCGATGAGTATTCCAATAACTGCGTTGAAAATTCAAGATGTAGAAATGGTGTTTGTGAATGTAATGAAGGTTATGTGAATTCAAATGGAACTTGCTATGGAGATTATATGGCGTCGTGCTACGAAATTTCAACATGTCATCCCCTTCTCAAGTGTATCGATGGGTATTGCAAATGTGCTGACCTCATGAATCAAGTTTACGACGAAGACCGCTCAACGTGTCTAGCGCTTGTTGGGTGCGAATGCTTTGAACGCACTGATGCGTATATGCCAAATCGCGTGAAAGGTGCTGGTTGCGTTAATGGAATTTGTAAGTGTAACACAGGAATGTTGGCCACGTCTGATCGTAAGTGCGAAACATACAAGGGCTTAGGAGCCGAATGTCATACAGGAAGTTGTAATTACAAACATGGCTGGGTGTGTATTGAAAGAAAGTGCAAATGCATCGATGAAAAGTTAACGATTAAAGATGGCAAATGCGTGTCTCGGGTTGGTTTGAATTGCGGGAATGTTGAAGTTCTTGGTAGGGAATCACACAGCCAGAGCCGGTCGGATCCATCAAATCAGGAGTTTTACTACATTGGATGCGATGCAGATGGAATTTGTGATGCTACGCAAGGAGGTCGTTCAATCTGCAAGAAAATATGTTCTTGATAATTTTCATTCAATTCAATTATGTGTGCTTAAAAAGATTTGGAATTTGAAATTTGAAAGTTGTTTATATCGAGCGAAAATCTATTGAATGCATAAATATAAGTGATATAAGTTATTAAATATAAATATAAGTTATTAAATTAAATTAAATTAAAAATAAATATAAGTTATTAGACCAACCCCTACTGGGGTTGGTCTAATAACTGCAGTAATCCTTATTCTGTGTCTATATTCAGTAACATATTCGGTATCGATGCTATAAAATCGTCAGTGTATCTGATCTGATATCGATAACCACATAAAACCATTGATAAAGCTTAATCAATTCATTGAGCTACCGAAGTATTTACTACCAAGTATGGTCTCCAAAATCAAACCTTGAGTGGATTTTATTTGGCAAAATTTTAGAATAATTTGTAAACTGGTATCCATGTTCATATATTCTAACCATTTGATACCATACATCAACGTCGTTTGATTCATTGGCACGGAGATCTATCCGCGTTTCTGGTTGTAGTAACTGACCCCTTTGCTACAGCTGTACCAGTATGTTAAAAAAAAATTGATTCTGTTTATACGTAGCCAGAAATGGAATTTTGGCCAGCCAAAAGATTTTTCGAGGCAAACGGACAAAACGGCAAAAAGGTGGAGATTAGCATGCCATATTTTTTTAAGCACAGCTACTATTGTGGGCTGTGCTTAATTTACTCCCAAGATTTAATTTACTCCCAAGATGCCTAACTGTAAATATATGAAATGAAAAATAAAAAATGCATAATCTTTGAAAGAGACTGATATGGGGTAGATTCTGAACTTCCTTCGTCGCAAAAACTTGTGACAGAATGTTCGTTCAAGTTTGTAATATGATATGCACATGTAATACTTGACCTCAACCAACTTTGATTTCACTGGTAACCGTCGCACACGGAAATAGCGTCTTGTCATGACTCTTGTGGAACAACATGCACAAGCAATTAAATGTACTTAACCTTAGATTCAATACGTGCATACGTTCGATAAACACTATCCTGTCTTCTCCACGTGGATTTGCATCTACAGTACAAGAGTCCAGAAAGTTGAGGGAACTAAACATCACTATTGACATTTATCTTGATCAAGGTCAAGACTCAGGACCACAAGCTAGACAGACTTCTCTTACACCCCAAATTAAAGATCGGGATTGACAATTGAACTTTGTCTACAAAAATGCATGATTAATCGAAGGAAAAACAGCAATGTGGAAAGTTCATGTCAACGAACTGAATTTCATCCTTGACTCTCTGTTGTACTGATGTACGTTCCAAGCATTGCATACTGGAAAATCTCAGTTTCATGATTGGGAAATGCGCAGTTTTGTTTCGGCTGAGAAATCACTTTTCATTTGGTACGACCGTGAAGAGTTTCTGATCAAGTTAGCACTAACTGCATCTCCTACCAAGAAGTTGATTAATAAAATAATTAAAGATTTTAATACTCTGACAAATCACTGCTGGAGAAAATGGCAGCAAAACTCGGCCGCTTACCACTAATCCCCGTCTTTATTCTGCTTCTAGCTCTGAATCAAGTTAAATCTTTAAACGGTGAGTTATGATTTATTTTTTTTCATATGCTTGGTCGACATAAACTGTCTAGATTAGGGGTTTCTAAATTTTTTGCTGCTGTGATAACCCATTATCGCACAAGATCCCGTACAAAGAATAGAACAATTTTTTTTCAAATACAATACATTAATTTATTTATATTTATACGCCATTCAGTTGCCTGTCCATTAACCAATCAACTTTGCAACACCTTGAACCCTCTAGTACCTTTCTGTGGAACATTTTGTCGAACTCTTGGTTACTCGGAAGGAGGAGCTTGCACGCCACCCACTAACAGCGACGGAAGGGCGGCTTGCTATTGCAATACTGACGTTGTTTCGGGTTTGGTCAGCCGAGAATATTTGTTGGCCGTGTGTGGGATTTCCTGCAACGTCTTGTGCGCTGGATGCGGTTTGTTGGATGGTGTTCATGGGAAGTGTACACAGGAAGGAAATGCCACGTATTGCTTTTGCAATCATCCAAACTAGGTGGACTACTCGAAGCAGCCAAAAACCGCCACATCTATTACCGCCACACATGGATTTAGTTAAGTTAGGTTAAGTTATTCCAATAAATTTTGAGTTAGTTAAGTTCGGTTAGGTTATGTAGGGTTAGGTTATGTTTTCAGAATTTTAATGTTAGTCATAGTGTACCAAAATTATGTGTGGCGGTAATGCATGTCTAGGGTTTTGGGTGGACCCGGACTACTAATGTACTTAATAAATACTGAACTCTGAGCTACAGGCAGAACTACTGGGAAATTGTTACGCATTGAATTGTTGGAGTTTAGAATTACTGATGCGGAATAATCTAATAATAAATCCAATACATAATTATCTACAAATATAGAAGTTTACAATCGTCTCGCGTAATTTCTACTAATAACTGACAAAAGCTGACATTAGTGGATCTAAAAACGAGCTGCTTACTAGTTTAAAAGTAAAAATGAATCATTTTATACAAAAGGAAAGGCCGAATAGAGAATATAAGGGAAATAGGCCCGATGATGCTAATACACACACAACATTGGCATATCAAATTGTGACTATTTTGTGATGTAATTTGTGATAGGTACTTGACCTCTTCCAGCTTTGGTTCCCTAGCATGAATTGCACAGGGAAATCGCGTATTATAATGAATCTTTGGAACAGCATACAGGATAATCCGTTCACTGAAGTTCAATGTAACTTTAGGTTCAATCCATGTCAACGTACTAAGATTACGAATCAACTCTTGACCTATTGTACAGATAAGATATAGCTTCCAGACATACCTTTTGCCACCACTACTTACTTGAGTTAATCCGAAGCTCAAAATAGCTAAATGTAAATGCGCAGCTTCGTGAAACGCGTAAATATGTTTTTTTTAATTTAACTGGCCGGGCAGGGGTTAGATTGCTGCGTACTGCGCACCAGGAGCATTATGGTATCGCTACCAATACTGCTGCGTCTGCAGGTCTGGTATGACGTACTACGCCTCACGATCACGATATGATATTCTGCATAAAACGCTGTGCAGAGTCTCTGAACAAAGTTAGTTACAACTGCTTCTTCTACCAAGTAGTTGATTAATAAAAGAATTAAAGATTTTAATACTCTGACAAATCATTGCTGGACAAAATGGTAGCAGTACTCGGCTGTTTATCACTTATCGCCACGTGTATTCTGGTTCTAACTAGGAATCAAGTTGAATCTTCAAACCGTGAGTTATACTTTGTATTTCTTGGTTCTCATTTAAACCAACAAATGAAATGACTCTTTTCAGCCAATATTTATTTAACTAAAAGCGGAAATCACTATAGTTCTCCAAAATAAACTACTTTTGGCCAAAGTTGCTTTATTTAAATGAATTATCCAAGTAAATGTTGGTTACGATGTAAATAAAAATACATTCAGCTAATTTATCACACTGGCTTGATATTTGGTAATTTTTACCCAACTTTACTTGAATAATTCAGTGGAAAAAAAACTTTGGCCAAAATTAGTTTCTCTTTGCGAATTCTAGGGATTTCCACGTTTATTTAAATATTGGCTAAAAAGAGTCATTTCATTGGTCGGTTTAATAATAAGCCGTATTTCTTTTCACATCATTGGTCGACACTAGACCTTAAATGTGGAAAGAACGGGGGCTCTTTTTTGAACAAGTCATAAAAGCCACAACTCACGCCACACTTCT